>CAJNIZ010038080.1:0-32698 GCA_905231905.1 Symbiodinium pilosum
CGGCTGGCGATGGCCCGGCCTCTCCTCCGCTGTGCGCCGCGGTTCACACTTGAGGGGTTTTAGGGTTTAGGGATTAGGGATTAGGGTTTAGGGGTTAGGGTTTAGGGATTAGGGGTTTAGGGTTGAGGGGTTTAGGGTTTAGGGGTTTAGGGTTTAGGGGTTTAGGGTTTAGGGTTATATTAGGGGTTATAAGGGGATTATATTAAGGATTATATAGGGGGTTATGTTAGAGATTATGGAAAAGAAAATGGAAACTACTATTTAGGGCTTAGGGGTTTAGGGGTACAGTCCCACTTAAGTAGATAGAATATGGGACATATGGGGATCTTATTGTAATATTGATTGGCCAATTCAATATTCTATCTACTTAGGGGGGACTATATATAGAGACCGTTCAAGGGAGTTGCATAAGGGGTATGTAGGGATGTGAGAGGTTCAGGGTTTAGGATTCCGGGTTTTCGCCTCTACTGTTTAGGATTTAGGATTTAGGGTTTGACCAGTCTGGGTTGTTGGTTTGGGGTTGTGGTTTAAGGTTCGCGAGAGAGCTTAGTTCCCTCTTGCTGTACGGCCAATGGCTTTTCATGGAGTTTCGAAGAGTTTGCAAGTGTGTATACCGTCCCCTAAACCCTAAACCCTCTTCTCGAGGGGCATCTTTTGGATTTCCAGGTTCGATTGGGGATTGTCTGTATGCAGATGACAGGTACTATAGCAGCCTGTTGGGTCGATTTTGCCAATGTGGTTCTTGTTTTTCGCAGAGACCCGCAGAAAAACGCGAGGTGGCCAACTGTCAAGTGTACAGCTGGGAACTGGCCGCAGGCTGCGACGGGCAGTTGGACGATGTCCCAGCTTGTATTTCAGGTTGATCAGCTTCAGAGGGCTACGGAACGCCAGGGGCAGCTGAGAGCAAATAAGAAGCCCGTACTGACCAGCTTCAGCGCGCATTGCGAAGCGCCAGGCGCTTGATTCTGCAGCAATCATGCCTGAGCGTCGCCAGGTTCCGAGCTTGTGAAGTCTTGTCAGCCCTGAACCCCGATTCCCCTACTAGATTTTGAAACAAAAGCCTTCAACAATCAGCAAACTCCAAACCCTGGAAACAACCTAGACCTCCACCAATAAGTAAATTGAACCTGAAGAGGGGCCCTTCGTAGGCTATTGTTACTGTTTCTCTGGCAGGAGCACGTTTGGGTCAAAGTTGGGAAATGGTTTGGAACTTTATTGTACTAAGCAAGAATACGGGGTACAGAGCTGCATTTGAGTAATTAGTCTCTCGTGAAGGAGAGGGTCTACAAATCCTAAGCCCAAAGCCGTAGGTTTAGGGGTTTAGGCCCCCTATCTCTGAGCCCTGACCCCTGAACCTAAACCCTGAATCCTGGACCCTAAGCCCTGAACCCTAAATCCTAAAGCCGAAACCCTGAACCACGATGTGTTTGGATTTCCTATAACTTGGTAGAGCACAATACAAGGGCCTGAACAATTACCAACATTACTGTCCTACCTTCCTTGAATCAGAATGGTATAGGGTACCTCAAACAGATCCCAAAAGAGTATTGGTAGTCATTCAGACCTCTACATTGCATTATCCCTTTCGATAACCCCTATGTAAACCCAGTTTCCATTCCATTTTCCCCATCGGTTTTTTAGGAAACTTAAGTTGAAACTAAAGAAGTCCACATTATGGTAACTGATTTTGGGTTCCTGAGCCCTAAACCCTCAGAACAACCCAGAAATCCTGGAGTCTTCGCGGGGCCGACAGCTTCCGAGGCTCCTTGTTGCCTCGACATTGCTGATGTGGCTGGTGCCTCCCTTGCCACTGGAGGACGGGCTCCCAAACCCTAAGCCCGAAGCCCCAAACTTTAACCATTCATCCCAGATCCTAAGCCCTAAACCTCAGACCTCAACCCTACACCTGAATCCCCAACCCTAAACTCCGAAAGGCGCTAAGTGAGGTAGAACCTTGACAAGATCATATTTGCCATTCGCAGTGCTTTTCGGGTCGTCATGCACTCATCACCGCATAACAGTCACGAAGCTTTTGACTAGCTTCCGCAACATACATTCATGGGAGCCAAGAAATGTGTTATAGGAGCGCGCCCTAAGCCAAGACTCTAAGCATTACATCCAAAGTCTGATACCCTACCGTCCCTCAACTCTGTGCTTCAGAGCCTTATAAGCCCTTACGCCTGAAACCCAACCCCCTGCAAGCCCTTAACTCTACCTTTGGCCGACACTTTTCAGACCCCGGAATCTGAGGGCTGGGGGGGAATTCTGCGAAGTCGTGCCACCCACGCCCAGCATATTTTCTGGGGCTAGTCAGGTAGGGTAAAGATTTAGTCCAGTTTTCAATGCGTTAAACCATGGATAGGTCTTTCTTCTGGAGCGGTTCTGAATTCCACCTGAAGCCCTCCTGAAAACTTTCTGAACTCATGAATTCCTTCTTAAACCCTCCTGAATGCCTGCTGACGCCCTTCAGAATTATTGCCTGAGCTGATCCCTCCTACTGAGTCCAATTAGGAACCCTAACCCCCGCACCCAAAAGTTGTTGGGTCCCCACTGCATAGGATCCCAGCCTCATATGGGGGTTTAATACATAAATCAGGGTCCCAACTTAGCCTCCTGACAGGGGCCCAACATAGTATGTACATACATATGAGCTATATAGTCTAAACTCGTTATATAACGGATTATTTAGGGGGCGATTATCTGGCTTCTTAAGGGGAGACTAGGAGTTTAGACAATGGTTCATATGTATATATACGCACCCTAAACCTTCAACCCTGCACCCTAAAGTTTAGAGCCTAACTTTACGTGTGTATATGTTTATACATATACACACCCAGATCTACTCCAAAGGGATCCAAACTTCCAAGCCCAAAACAGCAGCAGGAGACACAGAAAGCAGCGAAGCCGCGGATCCTGAAGGACGTCAGACTTTTTCTTCGGGTGGAGTCGGGTTGAGGGTTCAGGGCTTTGGGCTTTGGCGGTTCTCTGATGTTTGACCGTTGCGCGCGGGCATGGAGGTTGGGGAGGCAACATGGCAACCGCAGGTGCGGCTTTAGTGGTAACAACCACCGCTGCAATGCTTACAACTATAGTCCCCCTCAAGTAGATAGTATATGGAATTGCTCAAAATCCCGAAATGTTCCATTTTCTATCTACTTAGGGAAGCTATATACAGACGCTATGCTTTGGAGTTCAGGCTTTGAAGCAGTCAGACCTCAATCCGAAAGCTCCTTGTTTCAACTGGGAGCAACCTCAAACCTTAATGATGTCCTAAGCCCTAAACCCTCCCCCCTAAACTTGAAACCTAAATCCTCATCCGTACACCGTAAACCCCAGGCTCTGAGCCCAAACTCATCCCTCTTATAATTGGCATCTCTCAAAACATTGAAGCCCAAGCCTTTGGGTTTTCAGACTGTGCATTGCGTGATGAAGGGGCCCAGAAAGTTCTTTATCGAACTGTTTTGGTGCATAGGGTTGTCGGTTTAGGAGTTGGTGTAGGGTTTAGGGTTTAGGGATCTCCCAAGCAGGGTCTTCGGTATGGGCTAGGCAGGTTTTGTACAAGGGTTCACGGTTGAGCTTATGTCAAGGTCATCTAGAAGCTGGATCAGCCCTGCTGAGCTTTTCCTTCTTCGGGGTGGAATCTTTCACCTGACATTATTAACCCCTTCTCGATCTTTCTGACTTCTGATACAGCAGTTGAGATTATGGTGCGGGGTTTCCGGGGTCAGGGTATAAAAGATATCAGCGGTTCAGATAGAAGTCGGGCTGCTACAACTGTTTCAGCCACCTGCCCTCAAAATGCTTGAGCCCCTAACCTTCCCCCAAAGCCTAGCACTCCGACTGGCCTAAGGTAGGGACTAGGCATACAATTTGGGGCCGAAAGTAGATACTGCTTGTATACTTTAAGCCCCGTCTGGTTTTCTTATTTTGGGGTTGGGGCTTAGGGTTCAGGTTTTTGGAGTTTTGCTGTTGCGGACAGAATCTCGAAACCTTCAACCCTAAACCCTAAGCTCTAAACCCTACATGAGTGGTGTTCGGAATTTGGTCCGTTTGGGGTGGCGCATTCTAATACGACCCTCAATACATAGCGTGCCCAGCAAGAGAGCTCATTTTGACAACCTACCACTTTCCACATCAACTTTCTTTCATTCCTGCGGACCCCCATCTTAACCCAGTCTGCCTTTCATTTTCCATTCGATTCTCTATTATTTGGGAGTATTATTTGGGAGTAAAATCCCGAAACCCCAAACCTCAAACCCCAAATGATAGCTTCCATTTCACTTTTCCATTTCCTTTTTTCTCTCGATTCTCTGATGTCTATCTCACGTAAACATCTGAAGCCACCCCAACCCGTAGGTTTGAACAAAACAGAAGCTGAAACGGGCTCCTCTGTCTGAGGTTTAACCGGGTTTAGGACTCTCGTTTTGAGGGGCTTCGGTTAAGGGTTTAAGGGGTGTGGGGTTTAAGGTGGAGGTTTTCAAGCAATCCGGGGTTGTTTTGGAGGTCTAGAAGGGATTATGGTACTTGAGGTCACATAGGAGTGACCCTCATACGTAAGCTGCTATCACTGCTGGTATTGAGGCTGCGCTTGCTATTTCATTGTCTACCATATGTATTCAGACTGAAGCTGAATAACGAAGGCTTTAAATGCGCAAGCTCGCCGGGGAGTTCTTCATTCTTCTGAGCCATGAACTTGGATATCTAAAATCATCTCCTATATAGCCCGTAATCGGGACCCAGCTTTACCACCTCATAATCTCCTACATCTCCAGGATTCCCAGAGGTAGCCCCTGTTCAGAGGAAATTCCCCTTTTTGGAAGGAGGTCCGACCGCTGCAGCTTCCCATTGAGGCCGCAATCAGAGTTATGTTGGGTTTAGGGTTCGGGAGTGAGCGTGTAGGGTTCGCTTCGAGGTTTAGAGTTTAGGAGTTTTCGGGACACATGTTTTCAGCATGTGTCTCATGAACTCCCGTGTTTATTCCTGATCCAAGATCACGGCACTTAGATAGACCTGAACAGAGGTTCCTAGGTACATCTACGTAGGGGTATGAGTAGGATGCGTATAGTTATAGTCTACTTTTCCGTACTTACAGCCGTAAGTTCGACCATTCATAACTCATAACAAACTAGCTATGTACCCCCGAGTCGGTTTGGTGCAAGCTTTTGAGGATTGGATGGCTCGCCGTTCCGTCTGACTGTGGGGTTTGGGGTTTGGGATGTAGGGTGCATTGCCCTCGCCACTCCTTCCCACATGTTGTACAGATTTTTGCCCAAATCTAAGCAGACAAACATCGAAATGATAACCAGGTGAGTTCGGGGGTTCCTGAAATTGGGAGTCCCCTTTTGAAGCGTATACCGGGGTCTCCCCACATTCATGGAAACTGCAACTTACAGCCGGTGTAGTCACTATTAGTTTGATCATTGACAACACGCGCGTTTCGAAGTACACCTACCTCCGCCGAAACCCTTTCTGGATCACTTGAGCCCATCAAAGTAAAGCACTGGCCTTTATTTTCTGTGGCCGAACGTCTTCTCAAACCCCAAGCCTCTAACCTCTGTGAACCCTAAACTGTGAACACTGCACCCTGAAACCCTAACCCCTGAACTCGTATTCTGTAGGAAGAGTAAAACGAATGATTCCAGCAATGTTCAGGGCTTACCAAGACCCTCGAAGTACCCTATCAAGGGATCTATGTACGTCCTATTTGTACGTTCGGGCTTTAGGGTTAAGGGTTACCCGTACCCGACTTGCCCACAGCTTTGTAGTAACCACCCCGTCAGTAGGTATCACTCATAAAGCTGTACGTGAACAGGGTTGCAGCCAGTGTATTATGTGCTTAAGGCTGTGGGTTAGGTTTCAGGGCGTAAGAATCCCTTTTGCCGGGTGGCCCTGGGTTGCCAGAGTATATTGAGGTCAAACTCCAGATCAGGTCTTTCGGAGAGGCAGCGTTCACCGTCTTGCTTGCTGCTTCCGGGAACATCTGGACCGTCATGTCGGCTTCGGCCCAGAGTCGCAGAAGGAAAGACCAAGCTGCCGCGACGAACTCTGTGGCCAGAGGAAGATACGCCGGAGTGACAGATCAGGCAGACCTGAAGATCGTTTCCTGCGAGTGCACCGACGCGAAGACCTGGAGCCAGAGGGAGGACACTGTCGGAAAGCAACAAGACGTAGACGACATCGCGGAAGTGTTCGAGGGCACCTTGCTCCTAAACGCAGGTAGCCTCTATTCGAAAGCCTCGCTTCTATAATCCAAAAAAAGATTGGCCGCGCACATGGACCATACCATAAGAAGCATCTAGGAGCAACCCATAGTATGCCTTGCCATTCCGATGTCAAAGAGTGGCAAAAATCAGCCAGCCGTTTTTACTCCGCCCCTCCCCTCTTTCGTGGCAGCGGGTTTGCTTGGAGGCAGGGGTTCCGCATAAGGGTCTCAAAGCTTCAGTATTTGCAGTGACTTGGCTTGGCTCCTTCACAACCTGCGGCAATCCCAGGTTATCCCCGATTTGGATGGCTTTCCGTGGTTCAAAAGGTTGAAGTTGATTCTTCCATGGCATGTAGTTTGGAACAGTTGAACTTAACCTTCCCTACACCCGAAACCTTCCACCCAGAGCCCTGATCTCTGAACCTCTCGCCCCGAATCCCTAACCCTAAAACCTCAACCCAACCTTAATCCCTAATCTTTCAATCCATGGCCCTAAGCTTGGGACCCTTGTCCTTGAACTTTGTGATAGCGATGAAGGAAGATCCCACTTTAAAAGTAGGTGAGATCGATTGTCTCTTAAACTGGTATTGTAGAGAAAACAGTGTCTCTTACTATGCCTCCCTAAACCCTAAACCCTAAACGCTAAATCCTAAACCCTAAGTGTGGTAGTTTTGCTTGTGCTGGAATCGCAGGAGCTGCTGCAGGGTGAGTTTAGTGAGGCGCCGTCTGGGATTAGGGATGAGGGTCATGGTTTTAGAGTTTAGGGTTCGGGGTTTAGGGTTCAGTTTCAGGCTTGAGGGTTCAGTGTTGAGGGTTTAAGGTTGGGGGTTGAAGGTTGAGGGTTTAGGGTAAGGGCTCAGGGCTAAATGTCTGGCTGTGGTTGAGGCCTTCGGTCTTGCGCTGTAGGGCTCGCACGTCTGGTAGGGGGGCCCAGCACTTAGGATTCTGAGGCGTAGTAAGCTTCAATCACAACCCCTCAGCCCTAAACCCTCAGCCCAGAACCCTAATCCATAAGCCCTATAAGCCCTATACACCCTAAACCTTAAACCCTAGGCCTTGAACCCTAATCCATAAACCCTAAACCCTAAACCCTAAGCTCTAGATATGGGTCAACACTTGCCCCTGGTACCAAATGGTGTTTTTTTGAAAGTAGGTCGCCTTCTGGGGTCCCCAGATATAGTAAGGTTTACAACATTGTGGTGGGGTTCTATATAGTTCCTCCCCCTGTTTTTGCAAACTACCAAATTGAGTGAGTGCATGGGAGAATTCCAACAGCGGGAAAATTCTGAGCCCAAGCCCTAAACCCAATTGAACCCAAAACCCTGCCCTGTAAGCTCTGAGCGGCCTCCCTTGAAAATGACCCCTCGCCACCCGCGATAATCAACACCTCCCCCCCATCTTGATGTGGCACCATCATACAATAGTGGAAGAGTCGCCATTATGGGGTTCGGAGGTCACCTACACCCTACGTGCTAAGCCCTACACCCTAAACCTCAAGCCCTATATACCTTGAGCTTTATAGAACCCTACTATAGGGGAAGGGGATTAACCCCAAACCTTAAATTAGCGCCGAGGCAATAATTTCGTGACGGTTGAGGGTTCGGGCAAGTTCTACACCTAAAAAAAAACGGAGCCATGTGGTGCCTTATACTACTCTGGGCAATTTCTTGGAACACCTTAGGGGGATTATCTGTCTAGATCCTCCCAGGCATCTGGTTGCAATCAGCAGCAAGGCCTACTTTCAGGATCTAGGGTTTGGGGTCTCGCAACCCTTGCATGTTCCTCTCTCCTCGAAGCCTTGCCCTCCCCCTAACTAATGTGGACCTCCCGGCATAGGTCCCTCTTCTTTATGGCTATTTGGGAACCCAAAACTCAAGCCTCTAAATCCTAAACCCCAAACCCTAAACTCTTCGTGCCACGGGAAAATTGGTCCGATAAAAAACCCTAAACTCTAGAAAGCCTGGAGCCAGTCCCGGGAACGTAAGCGGCGGCCGCCACCCACGATGGCTCAACAATGCTTTGGAGGCCTGAGACCTGGGGGTTGCCAAAAATTTGGGGTATCTGTAAAGGTTTACGGTTTAGGGTTTAGGGCATTTAGGGCATTTAGGGACTCTATAGGGGTTGTATAGGGTCTAAGAGGTTTTCCTAAAAAAGGGGTACCTTTCTGGGGGTCCCTATCATAAGATAAGGATTGTTCTATTTTGGAGTCTATATTGGTTCCCCTTACTTATGGAAAGTGCCACTTGGATGTGGATTTAAGGGTGGTGGGGGCTTCTGGGTTAGACTGCAAATACCCCAGCAATAAACCAGAAATATCTGAACCTGACATCGTAAATCCCATAAGGATTTAGGGTTCAGGGTCTAACCTTGATCCCTAAACTCAACACCAATCCCTAAACCAACGGCTGAACTCTCAGGCTTTTGGGGTGGACATGGATTTAGAGGATCTAGGATGGAGGGGTTAAGGGGTGTGTCTTTGGTACTGCCCCCACGCAGTAAGAGTCTATTCTAGGGATAATATTCATGCAGGGTTTAGGGCTTAGATGTAATACTTCTGTTCATCTATTGTCTATCATGAAGCTGCCACTGGGTGGGTGTGTTTCTTTGGCAGCAGTCGCGGCTCCACTCCTCTTGCTTTGCTGTCTGCTGTTACCATTGTTGGCCAAGTAGTTTACAAAAGATTTGAGAATTTACGGACGCAGTTTTGAAAGGGGTATTAGAGGATGTGAACAGGTGTACCCAAAACCCAAAACTCCTAAACCTTAAAGAGGCCTTGCCTAAGACTCGAATACACAACTTCCCTAAAAGCGGGAACCCATGCAAATTGCATAGGGCGCCATAGCCGCCAATGTTTTAAGGCTGGAGGTGTTAGTAGTTGCTCAACAAATGCCTGTCCCAACACAGCCATAAGGTATAGTCACCCTTAAGCAGACAGAACATGGCCTTGGGTATATTATAGTAAGAGATCCTATTCTATCTACTTAAGCGAGACTATAGGTTGCCTTTTTGGTTCGGCCCTACCTCGAAAGAAGTGTATTCCCAACGGACCCTCCTATTAAACAAGCCTCTCGAACAGCACCCTAAAGCCCGTTTTAGCGGTTATCTCGCATGGAGTTTAGGGACGCACCATCATCCATAAGAACCCTAAACCCGAAACCCTAAACCGCGTTCAGTGAAGGGAAAAAATCAAACACACAGCCTCCCCAAAGCTCTGCCCTCAACCTTAGAGAGGGTTGAACGCGTTGCTGGGGCCGCAGTACCCCATATCTCCTTATCCCAAACTCCTCTAGCAAATCTGCCTTCGATCCATTTGGAACCCAAAGCTTAAACCTGAAACCCTGCACTCTCACATCAAGGATACCCCCAGGAAGGCGGGGTAATTACCATGCGTATAGCCCCGTACAAGGCAAATGTAGGGCTCGTATAGCTACATGTGTTTTTTTAGGCTTCCTTTTCGGGTACCCACCTGAGAACTACCCACCTGGAGCTTCTCTTGATCAGCCCTTACCCCGCAACCCGCCATCCCTCAACCCTGATCCCTAATCCCGACGCCTCACATGTGGTAGCTTCCATCATTATGAGACCCCAAGATAGACCCCAAGAGCAATATAATCCTGATTATAGGGAGCCCCAAAAAGGTACCCTCAATCTTGGGAAACCCTCAAAATCAAGCTTGAAGCCTCGAAGCCCAAGCGGTACATGGAATTGTTGTTCTCGTTGCAGGCATGGCTAAAATGTGCGGCTTTTAATCTGTGACCATCCCGCACAAGGTGCCAATGTGTAGTGGAAGGAAGGATTGGAAAATACAATGGAAATTATTACACTGTACTACACTATGGTAATGGGACTACTTTATACAAGGATCCATTCATTCATTCCTTGCAAGCCAGAGGAAAGTGAACTTGTAGGGCTACTCATTTGGGCTCATGGTTCAGGGTCTAGGGTGCAGGGTTAGTCACTTGGGTTTAAGGTGCAGGCTTCATATTTCAGCATTTGGGCTTTCAAATTACGAGTGCAAGGTGGGAGTACTTTGCGATATCACCCCGCCTGTGTTTTTTGGTGATTGTTCGCAAGTTCTATAGTATATGCTGCTGGAAAAGATTGTCGTAACTGGAATCCTTGAAAGAGCAGCAGAGAGTCTTTTTCGACCGAGTGAGGCGTATTGTAGAAGCCTGCAGAATTGCCAACTTGCCACACTATTTCCCCAAAAACCTCAATATATATATATATGAATCATGTAATTCCAGTACCTTAGAACAGTTTAGAGCTTTGACTGTAGGATCGGTGATCTCCTCTAGTCGGCTTAGGGTTTAGGGTCTAGGGCTAACTGTCCATATGCTGCTTAACCAAGAAGGGACCATGAAGGGTAGACATAGACGTCCCTCTGCCAGCTTTTAGTGTAGTCCCTTGTAGATTTCTTCATGTCATGCTCTACCCTAAAGACTCTTGGACCCTCATAGTGAGATCCCGAATCTTAGACCCCAGAACACAAAATTTGCCAGACAAAGCCCGTGGTGAGCCTGCCTGGAACCCCAAAGAAGGTAGAAAAATGGGCTTTTTGGCTGCTCTGAACCTTTTTTGGCCATCATGTCAACTACTTGTCAGGTCCAGGAGTAAGCCCTAAACCAGTTAAAGAGGACACATGCAAATTTGCAAAGACCAGCAAACCAGACTTCAACACCCAAGGCTTCTGGGGCTTGGGGGCTAAAGCAGGGGAACCCGTAACACCCTGAACTTTAAAACCCTAGATCCTGAAGCCCTAAACCCTAAATCTGAAATCTAAAGCTTAAGCCCGAAATCCTCTTTCCTAAAACCTGAAAAATTGAACCCTGAACCTTAAATTCTAAGCCCTAAGCCCTCAAGCTTCATCTCAAAACCCTTGTGCCCAGGCTTCAGCGGCACCTTCCATGCACTGCAAAAAACATGCGAGATGCAGCAAAAAAAACCGAAGAGAGGTGTTTTAGGGTCTAGGGCTGTTTAGGGTTTAGGGCTTAGGCTGGAAGGCGTGACAGTCGTTGAGGCTCCCCAAGTGGTGCAAGATTTTTCTGCTGAACCCTGGATGTCCGACACCCTAAATCCTAAACCCCAAAAAGACCTAGAGCTCCAGGGTTAAGTGTTTCAGGTTTTGCGGTGATCCCGATTCTAAAATACAATGCTCGACAGGAGATCATAATCCTGCTGTAGATTGTGGACTGAATTTCCCCAAGGCAAACACTTTTAAGCTTTGGTCCTTGCTGGGTGGTAGGAGTGTTGAAATCCTGCTCCAGACGGGTTTGGAGTCGAGGTGATGAAGGATTTCCTCCATCCAACGTAGTATGAAGCAAGAGCCAGGAGGACAAAAACGACGGGACCGACAAAGGCAGAAAGTAGACCCTAAACCCTAAACCCTAAGCCCTAAACCCTAAACCCTAAGCCCTAAACCCTAAACCCTATTTGACAACCAACTCGCCCTTGCACGGGTTCTCACAAAAAAGGGATGGGGACCTTACCTACAAGGTTCCTGAAAATAATTCTTAATTTCTGCTACCAACAATCCTAATATTTAGCTGAAATTATAATTTCTACTGGGGTTCCAAATCCCTTAGAGTTACGGGGTGAGGGCTTAGTGAAGTTCAGCAGGGGGACAGGGTAGGTCGAGGATCTGGGTATTACGGGTGGTCTTTACACGCGGGCTAGTCAGAGATGTAGTAATCAAAGTCACAACCGCCGCCCACCATCATTCGACCAGCATACTTGGAGGGTCAGGGGGACTTAGTTAGTATACGCATCACCCTTATAAAGCACATAATGACCCCAGCTATCCCCATTATCAACCCACTTACTAAGTCCCCCTGACCCTCCAAGTAATGTGTGTTCAATGAGCCGACTCGGCACCTTCAACTCTAGAATGCTTGCCCAGGTTACACCCGACTGCTTAGGGCACAGGGTTCCGAAACTAGGTGGACAATTCGGTGGACAAGCATATCAAGATTTACAACAAAGCAACTGCAGACTGTACGAACTTATCAGGATCCTTGTCATGGCGCCCCCAAAAAATCTCAATCATTTTCAAAAACATTGAGCCCTACCTGTATGACCAAGAACCTACAGCTTCGTGAGTTACACCTACTGATCAGGAGGCGCTTGTTATTAAATCTTGGATACTTGGAGTCGCAGGCATACCATAAACCCCGAAATACACCCATTGGGCCAGGATTTCAAGCCCTAAGCCCTGAACTTTAAACCCTAAACCCTAAACCGCCTCAGCCTTCAGCCTTCACCAGCAACCGTGAACCCAAACTGTGGACTAGCGAGGGTCCCTTCTGTGGTATTCCTTGGCATCATGTTCACAATCCTATGGACCATCATCCCGAAAAAGATTGCATATAAAGCCATAAAAGTTGATTTTAATATGGCACCTATCTATCAAGGCCTAAGTATCCTGTGAGGATGTGCGAGGAGGCGGTTCTCTTCGAGCCTTGGTGCGTGTGGTTTGACGTAAAGGGTGGATTTAGAGTTTAGGTATCTGGGGGTTAAGGTTAAACCCTAAAGCCAGTGAAAAAAGCATGGAGGAAGGGATCCCTCTGATCGTCCCTGCATATTCCTGTCTCCAGATCAGCTATAGTCTACACTCCTTGAATTTTTTATAAGGGATTATATAGGGGACCTCTAGGTTCTAAACTGCATAAAGGGGGTTATTATTCACGGACCTTGGTCGATCATGACATATATAAGGGATTACATAGGAGACTACCATTGAGCATTATCTAGGGTTTAGGGTTTAGGCTTTAAACTCCACAAAAGCGGGTCATATATAAGGGATTATAAAGGGGACTACTATAGAGCATTATATAGGGTTCAGGATTTAGGCTCTAAACTCTTCAAAGGCGGTTATGTAAAGGACTATATAGTATCATATAGGAGACTACTATAGGGGTTATTAAGGGGCATGCTAGGAGGTTAAACTAGCTCAGATCATGTTCCTTCACCTCTTGTTAGCCCAGAACCCTTCACCCGAAATCACACACTCATACACAAGTCAAAGTTGAACTCAGACACCCTAGTCACCTTCCCGTTCCCCTAACAAAAGCCCTCCCCCACAATATTAAGCCCATCATATACTGCTACTATGTATATTGGGCAGTACTATGAAAAGGGCGTGGATTTCAACCCTATGAAGCCAAGTTTGTCGGAGGCGCTACACCCCAAACCCAGTTGAGTACAATTTGATTTGGAGATACTATGGTACCCAATGAACAGTAAGATTATATCCTCCTTTGGGGGTATAGTTTTTTATATATAAGGAATCTCGAAATCTTACTAGGTTCAACCACCAACAATACCCCAAACCCAATTGTGTGCTGCTTGGCTCGGAGGAAGTCGGCAGGCCCTTTTCCCTAAGCCCCGGGACCAAGTTTCAGTTTCCAGTATAGGGGCTCAGGGTGTAGGGTTTAGGCATCGGCTATGGTGAGAGGGTCCGGCATGGCAGGTTGAAGGTTGAAGACTAGGGCGTAGGGGACTGGACTGGAGGGCTCTCTGTCCGAAAAGTAGCAAGAACTCTTGGCAAAAGAATAGTCACACAAAAGGTGGGGATGCTCTTTTCAACATACCCTTCTCCAAACCCCAACTAGCCTTGCATAGCCGTTTTGCAAAAAAACTGTTAAAAGTTCAAGCCTTACAAACGGGAATTCAGCCATTCTGTTGTCACCTCGGCAGAGGCCCCTTAGGAGGGGGCCTGCACAGCAATGCCTGCGCGCGGCTTGCGTCCTCCCAACTCTGCAACCGAAAAGGCCCTGCTTGGGGTAGTAGCCTTTAAGTGGTTCCTTTCCCAAAATTAGGGGAATTTGTTAGGGGGTTCCCATAAAAAGGATTATTGAGCAGGGCTTGGGAAAGTAGCGTTCTAGTGGCTCAGGGTGCGCCAGGCAAGCTGCGTTGCTAAAAATGATGGACAACTGTGCCGCGTAATGGAGCAGCAGTTACCCGACAGTTGTTTCTGCTAGCCTGGAAGATGGGATGTTGGGACTTCATGGTTTTGGAGTTGAGCCCTAAACCCTAAACTCTTCTAGCTTTGCGGGAACCTCACACCTGGGTTGGGGCAGTCTTAAGGCGAGGAACCACGCGGTTTACGGTTCGGGGTTTCGGGCTTAGTGTATGGGCCCCGATATCTAGAATTGAGTTTGGGGGCAATTGGGGGGGGGTAAGTTGCAGTGTAGACATGGTATGGAGGGTTAAAAGAGTGAATACGGGCAATGGTGCATGCTGATACATCAGTGAAACCCTATAGTCCTAAACAAACGGAAGAAAAACAACTGCATAGGGTCTAAAAATCAACCCTAAACCCTAAAAGGTCCTACAAGCACACTCTTTCAAGGTTGTTGCTGCACAGTTCTGAGTTCAGGTTTGGAGCTCGCCCTACAGGATTGAGGTTTATAGGGCATCCAGAGGCAGCTACTTGTGAAAACATTGAAAAAACATTGAAGCCTGGTTCTAGACATTTTTTGGTGGACCTTTCCCAGCCCCTGTTAACTTTCTATCCTTCCATATAAGCCGCATGCAAGCCGTATGTAAGGGTACCGCACTCACCGGGTACCTCCCCAGTCCCTGAACCCTAGACCTCCCCTCCTAAACTCTAAGTCCCACTCCATAGACCCTCAACCCTAACCCCTAAACCTTAAACATTTCCTGAGCTAGTGCCAGGCTTGTCACAGAAGGTCAGGCTCATGTGAGGCTAAGGGCTGATAGCCATTTTTCAGGTCGAGTACAGGCAGGGGCCCAAGTAGATGCCAACATGGGATTTGAGATTTAGGGGTTACCGGTAGGGGTTTAGGGTTTAGGGTTTAGGGGGTTTAGAGTTTAGGTGGGATTTAGGGTTTAGGATTTAAGATTTTAGGGTCTAGGGTATAAGGACGTAGAGTTTAGGGCTTAAGGTCGAGGTTGAGTAGATACCAACGATCCTAAATGCTTGGATTGATTGACCGTCGTTACTGGCGCATTATCAGCGAACTGTACATCCCCGTTAATAAGCATCCCTGCCTTAAGCCTGTATGCGGTTTTGCCTGCGTAGTTTATCCTTGGAGGCCTTTGACTTGGAAGGTAAGCTTTGTGTAGAGATGTTGGACTATACAGTCGCGGTGTACTCCAAGGCGTTGTAATTCAATATACATGGCCTCATGTTTGATTTTGTCGAACGCCATCTTCCAATCTAGAAAAAATGCAGGGGGTGTCCCGTTTTGAGTGAGTAGTCTTGGGCCTCCTCCTAAGAATAAAGAGCGGATCATTGGTTGAACGTCCTGCCCTAAATCCAGATTGCATTGATCTTAATTGGTGACCATGTAATCCTGCCAGTCTAGCCTGAATCAATGCCGCGTGCACTTCCTAGAAGGTATTCAACTGGGAATTAGGACGATAGTTAGCCGGGTCCCAATCCAAGCCTTTACTCTTCAAATGCTGACTACTGATGCGTCCTTCCAACTAGGGAAACATACGTTGCATAAGTCTAGCAACTTGTTTTCGCAGACATCACCCAACTAGAAAACATATGAGCTACGGACAATAGTTCCCATGTGATTAGTAGACATGGGTTTTAAAAGGATTAAATCGTGGACTATCAAGTGGACCCCTATGTCTACCTTTCATGGTCCCTTGGCAAGCTTAAATAGACCCAAAACCCTAAATCCTGAACCCAAATCCTACACCCTGAATCCTAAACCGAGTTATAACCCTAAATCCTAAACCTTAAGCCCTAAACCCTACAGATGCTGAGACACGCGATGTAGCCAAGATGAGCAAAAGGGCGCAAAAAGTGCTCATCCAGAAAAACCTCCCGAAGCATGTTCAGCAGCTCGAGAAGCATAGAGCACACTGAAAGACTCTCTCACTGCATTTGAAGTGAAGAAATGGGTTGCTGACAAGTACCCAAGGGCTCCTATGTAGTTCCTTTTTGGGTCTGTTATGGTTTTTGGGTAAAGGATTCTAATATACTACCTAAGAAGGAACCCTAAACCCTAAACCTTAACCTACCCAAAAAGGAACTACATAGGAGGGTCTGGGTACCGGTCATCTCTGCTCAACGTCGGTTGGCTGCCAGAGGGACAACTCCTGTCTTTGTGGACCTTCGATCGTCCCGTCAACACGGATTGTAGGGGTTGAGTCCCTATATAATCCCTACATAATCCCTATATGATCCCTAGATAATCCCTATATGATCCCAAAATGAAACAACTGTGTCCGTCCATGCCAAGCACGAGACCATAAGATTTCAGCCCTCTACCAGCTAATCCGGAAGCTTCTATCCCTAAACCTCCCAAAGCTTTTGACCCCAAACCTCAGTCCCTTCCGCCCCAGCCATAAGCGTTCTTCCCCAAACTCTGAACAGTGTTTCCTCAAGCCGAAAAAGTCTAAGCTCTAGATAAGGCCATGCTGCCCTTGCCTAAAGCCCTCAAAAATCCACATTGGGGCGTGATACACGACGTCCTTGATCAGGGAGGTAAGTTTTGGAGACCCCCAAATCTTAAATATGACCCCCTAACCCCATAAATCCCTACACCTATTTCGACATCCTTACATACCATTCGATACCTGTATATAGCCGCACCCCTTACAATCCTTGTAAAGGGAACCTTCAAACCCTTATAGCCCCTTGGAAGGAGATCTTCATGTTTGGAAAACAGCCTACACCCAAAGCCCAAAGCTCTGTAAACCCTAAACCTGAACCCTAAACCCTAACAATAAACCCTAAACCCCAAAGCCCAAACTCAAAACCCTAAACCCTAAAGCCTAAACCCCTAAACCCTAAACCCCTAGGCTTGCGGGGGGCTCCATGGGATTTAGCCTTCAGGATCCTCATGGCCAACTTGCAAGAATGGGGGTACGTGAGGGACAAGCAAACGGGTTTAGGGTTTATAGGGTTCAGGGAAAATCCCTAAGGGTCCAAGGACCCAAATAATTGGGTTTTAGGGCCCAAATACTGTAATATGAATCCCTAAACCCTAAACCCTAGACCCTGTTCTCTGGGTCCCTTAGGGTCAAAAATGGAAACTACTACCTGGAGTTTGGGGTTTACCTGGACCCCAAAACCGAGTACAATCATTGCCCACATCCCCCCCAGCAGCCAGCAACGCAACACTTCTACATGCTGTTGGGGTTCAGGTACAGTTTGGAGTATTTTGGCGTAAGACTTCATTTTTGATGTGCTTCTGCTTCAGGATTGAGGCTCCAGGACTTTACACCCAAAATTACAGACTTCCGGACAAAAAATCCAATTCTGTGGGGTCTAAGGAGCGTCGAGGCATTATGTTCTGGCCGGCATTTTTGGGTTGTGAAGATGATTACGGCGTAGGACAGTGTAGAAAGTACAGGGTTCAGGGCCTAATTTAACCATACAGAGCACTCATCGCGAACCTAGAGCTCCCCAGAAGCCTCTGTTCAACTTGCCCGGACAAATTCTTAGATGGTTCCTGAAACCGCCTCCCCCTCCAGAGGCCCCAAGACCCATCAACCCCGAACCCTAAACCCTGAACCGTAAACCCTAAATTATCGGGAGTTGGGGCCTAGGAAGGCACTAGATCCTGAAATTTCTGCGGGCCCTAGATTAGCTGGTGCTTAAGGGAGCGTGGGGGAGAGGATCTAGGTACCAAGGCGGGGGTGTACATAGGGCTACCCCTCTCTCCCGAAGCACCAGTAAGTGAACCCAAATCCTGTAATGTTTGGACTATCTTCTGCAAAAGCTATCCAAGGCCCTTAACCCACAACTGCAACCCAAACCCCTCAATCCCAAACCCCACCAAACAAATCCCAACCTACCAAAGCACAAACCCTAAATCCCACACCCAAAATTCCCATACCCCTACTCTGCAAAAATCTAATTTCCAACCCCTGCCTCGCCAAAACCGAGCCATAAACCCTAGAATTCCTCCAGCCTAAACACCAAAATCCCCGAACCCAAAAGTTTAAACTCCACACCCACAAACTCGAATCCTTCAACCCTCGCAGAAGCCCCGAATTTCACATCCAAACCCCTACACCCCTCTAAACTCTAAATCGTGAATCCTGCACGCGATATCCCAAACCCTGATACCTGAAACGTACACCCTAAACCCTTAAACCTCAAATCCCAACCCCTGAAGCCTAGACTTTAAATCGTTAAACCCCAATAACTAACTAGACCGGAATTTCCTTGAATCCCTCAACCCTAAATTGGCAGCCTAAACCCCAAATCCCAGCTTCTGATTCCCTTAATCCCCAAATCCCCGCACCGTAAACGCTGAATTCCAACCCTCCATACCTCCCATCTCCTGCGTAGGGTCCCGGTGAGGTGCCGGATCTGGCACCCAGGTGTTCAGCTGCAAAGGGCCTGGGACGCGTTTTGGGGTTCAGGGTTTTGGCTCTGGAGGCTTAGGGCTTAGGGATGTAGGGACTGGAAAATCGAATGTAAAGGTGTATTGAGATATGTGGCATGTATGGATTAGGGATTTAGGATTTGGGTCTGAGGGATTTAAGCATTAAGGTCGTCTAGCGTTTAGGGATGAAGGTAATTTCTGGTTGCGCATTTAGGGTCACGGGTTCCCTACACCATAACTAATGAAACCCAAGCTCTTTGCCGTTGTGGCTTTAACCCTCCTGAGCCCGCCTGGCCAAGGCCCACATGAGCTATCGTCTAAACATTTTAGAGTCTAAACTCCTAATATCTCGCTCAATACCCCTAGTCAAAATGGTCCCCTTTTTCTTCCCTTACACAGCCCCCTTTTCGGAGTTTAGATCATGGCTCAGATGAGTCTTTAAATCGAGTGCAAGTCTGTCTGTGGAAATTCGGCCATTCGGGCTGAAAGCAGGATTGGGTAGGGGTATGGTGGCCTATAATGTTGAGGGGGCCCTCGCTTTCACATGTCCATCTTTGCCCATTGGTGATCCGGAGGACTCATTCAGATAGATAATTATTTGCAGCTTTCCAATCGCAGATTCCCAATAGAAGTTCAAGACTCAAGATGTTTGTGGGTCCAGAATCCCCCTATATGTGAGAAAGAAAAACGAGATGCCAAATTTGCGCGCACATATTCCTTTTTTACAGAACCCTGCCGTGGTGCTCCTATCTAACACCTATCCACCAACCTGAAACCCAGCACAGGCCCCTAAAATCTGCCTAGACGTGCCAAGAAAAACTGTCAACCGTCTCCCCCAGTCAAGAAAGTTCCCCCACCCCACAAACAATACACCTATGGACTATAGTCAATCACTGTACATGTGAGGGGCCTTTTCTGATGGGAGGGGGTTATTTTAAGCATTTGAGAATCCCACCCATGTCATATCGATATACACCCCCCCAGCTGGGAGCTCCACCCTTGGAGCTCTTGCGGAAGTCCGAGACCCACTGCAGGATCTGGTCCTTGCACCAGCGAACATGTTGCGATTTCGGGGCCGGCAGGTTAGGATTTGAGACTCGAAGATGAGGCGTAGGTTTTTGGATTACGGCAGGGCCTAAGGCATCGAAGGCCGAGTCCATGGACGACAAGTGTCGCGTTCGGGCTTGATACCAGCATGTAGTGAGGGCGCTTGCTTTGCAGAGGGGGCTTAATCGGATAGAAGCGGCTTCAACAAGGTTAAACTTGGCGCATGGCACAGACAAGCTGCACGTGGAGGATGCAAGAGCACCATTAACATATGTTCAAGTTCAGACGGGAAGCATTCAGTTTGGCTTGCCTCATCCAAGCTCGCACCGTAGCATTCGCGTAATTCACCGCCGCGCGTATGCATGGAGACCGATGCTGAAACGGGCACCCGCAAAACTGAAGACCAGGAAATCTGTGGCTTTGTCTTCAAGGGCTTGGCTCAGCGCCCTGAGTTGAAGGTTCAGGATTGTAACCTCATGAGTGCCATTGAGTGATCATTTCCTTCCCACTGTGGGGAATAAGATCGCGATCCTACTATTTGGATTCCAGCACTTTTGGACCTTAACAGAACATGGGCGCGCTCATCGGGGGTACACTGAATCTCACATTGCAGAATCGCTGCCGCAAGCTGCACACTACTTCTATGAGAAACGCGGCACGACTTCGCGTAAGTCTCCCACCTCCTGCTTCAAGAGCCTCCAAGCTATGTAAATTGTCGCAAGTTTTTTATACCTGATATGGCAGCGCAGTACCCCTAGAAACAATGTGAAAACCACCGCTTCTGCTAGTGCTCAGAGGTTGAAGGTAGGGTACCCAAATTTATACCCCAGGACTCCAACAAACGTAGTCCCTTTGATCTCGATCTATGGTTTAAGATTTAGGGCTCCCTATGCTGTTCTGGTAGGCTGCCATGTGCAAGGCAGCGTAGCCGTTTACGTCTTCAGCATCCGGATCACGCATCTCTTGCAACCATTGTTCCACTTCGGCCGCCCTATCGTTTCTGACTGCCTGCCGTCTCTGACTGCTTGCATGAAGCCTCTGATACCGTCATCGCTGGAGTCATGGAAGTTGATTTGTATGGACAAGCTCATCCTTACAGTCAGTTCCTGATGCAGCCATTGCACTGAAGCGTGCAGACAATGTTATCACTCCCCGATCGGGGTGACATATCACTAGCCCTATACATATCAAACATCCAAGCATAAAGCCCCTAAACGCTCCAGGTTGGAGGATTGACATTCTCGATGGCTCCAGCTGAAAGTGGCAAAAGCGTTCTCTTTGGGCTGGCCAGAAACACAGATGGAATTGGTTGGGCCATCTTGCATGCGAAATGAGCTCAAATTATGAGGGCCTCTCACGGGTTGTGAAGGGTTTACAGTATAATGTAGACCCCTGATGAATAAACCCCCTCCCCTTAATAGGGACTATAATAGGGATCCTATATTAGGGCCCTTAAAAGAGGGGGTTTATTAATCATGGGTCTACCTTAAACCCTAAACCCTAATCCCTAAACCCTAAATCCTAAACCCCAAACCCTAAACCCTACCTAATCCCTTAACCCCTAAACCCTCAACCCTCCACCCTAAACCCTAGAGTTTAATCATGGGTCGACATTAGGCAACTCTCGGAAGCACTCCCGGCTTCCCAACGAAGCCTAGTTCAATTGCTGATAACCAAGCTTTCCCTAGGGATCCAAATAGCCCAATGTAAGTAATATTTACAGACTTTAGGGCCCAATGTAGATAATATTTGTGTACATGGATCCCTAGGGTTTGCCTTAGATGTCAGTGTAACCTAGGACTGTTGGAGTCAAGGCTTTCCTTGCAGCCAGGAATAAATCCAGATCCTTAAATTGAAGGCTTTCATTGGACATCTTGCTATATATAATCAAAGGCGTGACCTTTATGCCGTACTCACCAGTACTCACCCATTGGGCACTTGGGTCCAAAGATAAAATCTTGAAAGCCCGAAATCCCCAACCCTGAGCCCTCAATCCTGAACTCTCAAACTTAACCCCTAAGCTTTCCAAAGTTGAGACCAGGAGGCAGGGCCCATGCCCAATACACCGCAGGCGCCCATTCCTCCTGCGTTTGACACCGCTGCGGCCAAAGCAACCTCAGCTTTTTGTTTACGGTCCGGGGGTTTGTGAGCTTTGTTTGTTCAACGGGTTTAGGAATTTGGGTTCTGGGCTGTTGACCCTTCATCGGCTCCCCAAGAAGGGGCATAAAAATGACATCAAACATTGCCCGCCTTCATCGAAAAGTTGACGTTCCAGGACTGCATCGCGGCTTAGTTAAGACCAACTACAGGAGAGAAGCTTACATTATGAGGGGGGGATACAGGAACCCTAAACCCTAAACCCTAAACCCTAAGAGTTGAAGAAGAGGTATATAAGGCTTGGAAAGGTCCCTACATTGTAACTTCGCTCCTGTCATTGCCTAAACCCTACACCCTAATACCTAAGCCCTAAACTGGGTTGCTGTTAAGGAACTTGAATTCAGTTACTATATTGGGGAAACCCTATTAATTACTATATATATACACCCATTATGGTAACTTAAATTTAAGTTCCTTAACAGCAACCCAATAAACCGCGTGATTCAGGTTTAGTGGTAACATGTACCCGAAGCCGGAATCTATGCATCGAAGTTTAGGACTTGTGGTTTAGGGTATAATATCCATATAAAATCAGAAGGAGAATATTATTACGGGGTCTACATTGGAGTCCCCCAATGTATGGAAACTACAATATATGGGTAGTACCAAAAATTAGGGTCCCATTCTGGTACATATCAGGTGCCGTAACATACTATATAACCAAAAGGGGCCCATAATTTTGAGAACAACCCATAGGTGTGTGTGTAGGCATCCACTACCCAAAGGCCTGGTTTGACTAAAGGGGGGGGTTTAGGGTTTAGGGTCTAAACTCCTTAGAGGGGTTATGCAGGGGATTATTTCGGGGAGTATTAGAGGGGTTTCCGAGGGTGATATTTGGAGTGAAGACTCTGGCTCATATTCCCACTCACTAATATTTCCAAGGAAGACGCTATGCAACCTCCTGGATGGAGAATAAAAGCATGAAGCCGAAAATCCTCTAAGGGTCCATGTACCCAATACTTGGGTACTTCGGATTTGGGTAATAGTAATTATAGTACAGGTTTGGGGTAAGTATGATTATTGGGTACTTGGACCCTTAGGGATCCACCTAAACCCCCAACGCTGTCCGGAAATTTTAAACCCTAAACCCCGTAAGCTAGAACCCTATAATTGCAGACCCTAACCCCGGTTCACAACCCCCATAACCCTAGAAACTCAATCCTGAGGAGCCTTGATCACTCAATTCTGGGTTGCTGTTAAGGAACTTAAATTAAGTTACCATAATGGGTATATATATAGTAATTAATAGGGTTTCCCCAATATAGTAACTTAATTAAGTTCCTTAACAGCAACCCAGAATTTTCTTATGTCATGTCATCCCTACATTTGCTATGCGATCCTCGTAGCCGACCTAGACAAGACAATTTTATCAAGCTTAAGCCCTCTCCCGTCTCGAAAAGCTTTAAGGTTCAGGAATGTAAGGGATACTTCAGGCTTCAACATAACCTAAACCCCCAGAGTATGTAAAACAATAGCCTAAGAACAACCATAAAGGCCATTATTTTGCATACTTGTGGGGTTCAGATGGGTTCAGGAAGACACCCTAAAAACCACGAAATACTCTCAGCATCCAATTTCCATGTCTGTTTCCATCGGCTGTCCATGTTTGTGCTCTTGACCCTGTTGATTCCTGCATAGCCCTATGTATCCTTATCTAATATCCTGTCTAACCCCTCCAACCCTGAACCCCTACTAAATCCCAAACAACTAAACCCGGAACCCTCCAATCCTTTTCAACCCCTGAGCCCTTAACCCCTAAACTCTAAACCCCTAAACCCTGAACCCCTACTTACATCCTAAACCCTAGGCCCTAAACCCTACTAAACCATGAACCCATCCGAAACCCTAAGCCCCTGCTAAGCCTTTGCTGGAGGGCCGCTGAGCCCTTCCCCTGGAGGTTGTGACAGGCCACGCAACCAGGACTAGGATCAATAATGAGGTTTCAGGGACCAAATACCATTAATATTAAAGTTTTGGGCACTGAAACCCATTTATTTGGGTCCTTGGACCCTTAGTGGTAGTCCTACAGCTCGTGGGGGGAATGTGAAAAGTTTCGATGGATTTTGGACGATGTCCACAAGGGATACTCAGCCCTGCGCAAGTAGACGCCCTAGACCCTAAACCCTAAGCCCTAAACTCTAAAACCCCAAAAGCCTAAAACCTTAAAGCCCTAAAGCCTGAAACCCTAAACCCTAAACCCCTAAACCCTAGACCCTAAATCCTAAACCCTAAACCCTTTGGCTAGCCCTGGCATCCCATCATATTCAAATCCCGAAAGGGGTCCTTTTAAAGCCCAGGCCGCCGGAGACGCTCCGGCCATGGGGGCCATGAGCACCGGTCGCTGGAGCCCGCAGGCCTTGTCCGCAGGGTGGGGATTGAGGGTTGTGTGTTTAGGGTTTAGGGTTTAGGGGTTTTAGAGGTTTTTCCCTAAGGGTCCATGTACCCAATAATTGGGTACTTGGGATTTGGGTGATAGTACTTATAGTGAAGGTTTGGGGTAAGTATATATGATCATTGGGTACTTGGACCCTTAGGGTTTGGGGTTAGGGTTTAGGATTTATGCTTTCGGGGCTTTAGGGTTTTTAGGGTTTAGGCTTTGAGGGTTTAGGGGTGTAGGGGTTTAGGGCGTGCAGTTTGCAATTTAGGGCTTGAGGGATTAAAGATTTAGGTTTCAGGATGTAGGTTTCAGGATTTAGGGTAGGATGTAGGGCCGAGGGATTGGTGCTTAGGGCTTAGGCTTCAGGCTTTGTGATCCGGCGTTTAAGGTTTAGGGTTATATCAGGATTTAGGGTTTAGGGCTTGCGCTTCGGGATTCGGGGTTTTTGTGGCTAGAAGTAATGGAAAATCAAATGGACAAGCGCACGGAACATGAAACGGAATGGGCCTTTACCCTAACCGGCTTAAGGTTTATGTGGGTTTAGGGTGTTGGGTATGGAGTTTTGTGTTACGGGCTTCATGGTGTCGGGTTTGAGATTGAGTGGGGACGTATATTTGGAGGGTCTTGCTAGCAGTCAAGGGTCTATGTAACAAGGTCTTCCTAAGGTTCACATTCAGCTAGTGGCTTGCATGGATATCTTTGCAGATTCTTCGTGCGTGCTTCGGTGAGAAAATAACTTTACATGACTCCAGGAGACAATAGCCTCAGGGGTCCCCTCCACCCCCCATCCCATAATGATAACCCCAAACCCAGATAAATGAAAATGGATGTTCACCTCTATGTGGTACGGGCGGCGGGGTGGGCTCTTCGAAGTTCCACCCTTTTCCGCGGAGAGGAGAGGGCAAGAGGCAAAGAAAAGAAGCTCTAAACCATAAACAGCCTGTCAAGTTCATGCACCGTGGCAGGGGGCCTCAAGGCTTTGAAAGGTTTAAGGATCCTAGCCCGAACGAACCTGAAAAGGTTTTTTGTTGTTTGGAGTCCACGATTTAGGGAAACTTAATAATTAGGAAATTAGGAACAGGGCAATTGTAAGTTTAATGCGAGTTTTGGGTGTAGAGTGTAGGGTTTTAAATAGGTTAGAGTATATTGTAATCTTGGACCCCGGGACCCCGGGATACCATAAACGCTGAACGCTAAACCCTTCAACCGCGCCTCACAGAAGGCTTTAGCGGGCACCAAGACGCGTCCGGCCATCGTAGCCAAGTACAAGCAGACCGCAAGAAATAAAGGGCTTCAGGTCCAAAGAGACCAGGGTTCAGGTTTGGGGGGTTTTGCAGTATCACATTTACCTCTAAAGGAATTCATGACGGTTTTTTTAAAGGACTTGGAGCATGCGCAGATGTCCTGCTATTTGCACGTATACCGGCCAGATCAAAATACAACTGGCAACTGCTCAACAGGCCGCAAGGCAAAAGAACGCTTTGCACAGATGCGGAATTTCCTGATAAGGGGCTGGTGCACAGATGTTTGGGCTATATCTGCCGGGCAAGCAAAGGTAAAGGTCGAATGAAGCTCTAAGTCTCAGGCAACTTTGGGCCAAAAAACTGCGACAACAACCGAGGATTCAGGGTGTACAGTTTAGGATTTATGGCATGGTTCGGGAGAACCCCCCACCCTGTAATAGTGGTATAATACGAATTAAAAAGGACCCTAATATAATCCCTATTATCCCCCTATAGTCACCATTACTGGGTGGGGGGTCCACCAAAGGCATGGGGGTTCAGAGTGAAAAACAGGTTGGCCACTTTGCAGTCAAGAAGTCTGTTAACCCTTCCGAAATTCCTCAAGGCTTTACTCCCACAATAGAAGAACCCATATTGAGCTACAGTCTAAAACTCCCAGTATCCCCCTTAATAACCCCTATAGTAATCCCCTAGATACCCAAGATAGACCCCAATATACTATAGTCCTTATAATGGGGACCCCCAAACTGGTACCCCTAATTTTGGGGAAATCCCCATATATCTCCCTTAAGGAGCATAGACTACAGCCCATATAGACCTGCACAGCTGTCGGAGGTGATACCCGGCAGAATCTCCGCAAACCCGGCTCGCAGGCCGACGAATGCATGTTGTATAACCCAGACCCCTGATTAATAAACCCCCTCCCCTTAATAGGGATTATAATAGGGATCCTTATGTTTGGGCCTTAAAAGGAGGGGGGCTTATTAATCATGGGTCTACATTATGACTTACACTCCCGGAAGCCAACATGGAAACCCCAAAAAAGGCACTATAAAGACTACAGTCCTTCTAACTAGGGGGCTATATGGGTTTCCATGTTAGCTTGGGGGAGTGTACATGACTTATTTGGTAGCTTCCTTCCATTATGCTAGGGACTCCCAAAAAGGTATCCCTACTTATCGGTAACTTCATATTATCCATGTCGAGGGATTTCTTAAGTTAGGCCGCACCCACTGTTCATGACCACAGGAAATGTCGCTAATTATGTGAGGGTCTTCGTGTTGTCAGTAGACCATTATTGCTGCGTGGGGGTCTCACCCGAGGAATCCCCTTCAGGACTGTAAGGATTTTGCGGAAACCCTTGCCAGAGAGCGGGACCCGACGGACCAAGGGATTAATGAGATATGCTGGTTGATGACGGGCTATATGAGCCATAGTCTAAACTCCTAGTATCGCCCTTGGTAAGCCATATATGCTCCCCTATATAATCTCCTATATAACCCCCTCTAAGGAATTCAGACTACAGCTCGTACTAATGTTGAAAAACTCCCGACCGCGCCTGCTCCTGGGGAACACATGGGGTCCAGGTGTGTGGCCCCCTGCATACGCGATGATCCGTGGGCGCCCGCAGCAGGGGCTCAGGGAACCGTCCATTCCGCCCCAGTCGCCTGAGTGCGCCAGGCATTCATGGCTTCGGGTTTTGGTGGCTTATGGTTTGGAAGTGTAGAGGTCAAGGATTCCAGGGTTAGGGCTTCGGGAGTTTGGTGGCCAGGGCTTGCCGGGTTCATGACTTCGGGCTCGCGGTGTAGGTTTGGAAGGCATTGAAGCGCTGCAGGGCCACCAAAGGAGAGCTTTGCGCTTTTATGCATTCAGGGTGGACACTTTAGACTTGTAGTGTAACAAAGCCGGGCGGGTGCTGTAGGTGCAGATGTAGGTGTAGCTGTAGGCGTAGGAGAAGCTGTAGGTGTGATGATGGGCTGGTAGGGCTGATGGGGTAAGGGGTTGTGGAGGGGTCGGGCATGCACCGTAACGTACTGCAGCTTATCGTGAGCCCGCAATACAGCGCAATGCTTACCGCAACACACCGTAGGAAGGCAGTACCGTACCGAATCGACATTAAGCAGCCATGTGTATGGTCAGGGTCATATTTAGGTTTGATGATTTTTGGGGCTTTGTAGTTGAAGCTTTCCTGTCCGGGATGATCTACATGGAATACCATTGCGAATGCGACGGTGCAGGGTGCGAACATTGTGGCAAGAGCTCTGTCTGGGGCAACACAGGGGGTCAATGTTGAATGTATGTCCAAAAGGACAGATTCTACAGGACCCTAATCCCAAAACCAAAGCAGAAGGTGCCTACGCCGCGCGTGCGGAGTCAAAGTTCCTTCACCAAACTATGGCCTTTCCTTGACACTTGACATTTGAGCTATAATGAAAAGCTCCTAGTATCCCCCTTTAACCCCGATAATGCTCCCGCTGAAATCCCCCCCCATAGAACCGCTTTCAGGAGTTTAGACTATAGCTCATTTGGAAGTTGTGCCGGCATGTAGGGCTCAGCAAGAATCTCCCAAACAGATGTGTAGACATGTGGGCACTGTGCCGGACGCTACACGAAGATTTCTCAAAGTTGTGGGTGCCCATTGGCACCCATTACCAGTGGAGAATTCTTAAATGTGACATATGTGCAAATGCTGCCAAGCTTCCGATGGCAAAGATGTGTTTCACGCCTCATGCGTCTGCGGTCCAGGAGTCAAATCTAATATCTGAAGTCTCAGGTCTTTAAAAATGATTTGTGTGTCGTTGTTCGCCGTGTGTCATTTGTCATCGTGAAAACACAAGCATGACTTTGTGAAGCTTTGGGGCAGGTAGCCTCAAATCCAGAGGTACTCAGTCTCAAATCCAGAGCCTGATGCTCTCTCCTCAAGTTCTATTGTCGTATTTTGAATCCGTAAATCCTAAGCTCGCTTACCGCTGATCTGTTCTGGAGTGGCGCGCGGTGATGTCCACACCTGTCAAGCTTCACCAAACGATCCCCCAAGAAATCCTGGGTCTCCCTCTCTCAGTTAAGGACTTAGGATTTAGGGTTTGGGGTTTGAGGTTTCAAGTTTAGGATTGAGCGCAGCTCCCTACTGGAACTACAGGCGAAAGCTTGAAGAAGCAGGGAACGCGTTGTTGAGGTTGCTGTTTTTTTTTTCAGGCCAATCCCAAAATCAGATGGGTTGTTCCCAAAACTAGGGTCCCATTTTGGTACACCTAAACATTAGGTGTCGTAATAGAATCTGAACACAAAAGGGGCCATCATTTGGAGAACAACCCAGATTAGAGTACTTATTTTGCTGTAATCGCAGGGCGCTTTACCACCCAGACGAAGGCGGTCCGGGCTGTTAAGGATGGCTGTGAGTGATGGGTCTTTTCGATCATGGGCTTAGGACACCCCAACACCAGCACAACCCCCTTGGGTTGTTGAGGGATTGAGGGATGTGTAGCACATTACTCCCTATCATGTTAACATGATAAGCATCACTTTGAAGGCATTGCGAACCACGCTGAACCTCCAAAAATGAAATTTTGAAACAACAAAAACTGTAGCATAGATTCCTGCAAACTGAGCCCGCAGCCCGTTCCACCCACGGTGATTGGGGTCCACTCAATGCCCTTGTAGTCCTGGGCTGACTAATCCCTTTAATCCCCCACCCCTAATGTTCAAATTCCCCGTGACAGACAATTATGAACCACTGTCTAAACTCCTAGTATTCCCCTTAATAGCCCGTATAGTACTCCCTTGTAAACTCCAATATACAACTCCCCTTTAAGGAGCTTAGACTATGGCTCATATATGGGAGGGACATATTGAAGGTTACCCGTGTGGGGTGCTGTTAATATGAGGGGACTAGAGGGTGTGGGGCAAAGCATGAGGACGGCATTCTAGAAAAAAAACTCATGCTTATGAATATCCTTACTGGTTCTTAGAGTGAAAGTTTAAGGTTTAGGGTCTGAATCCTCAATCACAAAACCCTTCACATCTTACCATTATTTTAATCCCTTGGTATATCTTCCTCCACGCCCGTTTGGGACCACGTATTCCCACACTCAACCCATGACAAACCCCTTGATCCTCGGACGAAAATGTCCCAACTCCTAAACCCTAAACCCTACAGCCTAAACTTTCTACCGTAAACCCTAAACCCTAAATCCTAAATAAAAATCCAATCCCCAAGATGCCAAGCCTTCGAACGCTACATCCTGTCACCATGCAGACCCCTAAGTAAGAGGAGGACCCCCAAGACCCCCCAAATTACAGAGGATCCTTAAAAAATCCTGCATGACCCTAAGTAGCTTATACCTTGGGAATTGTAATACTATAGCATAGAAAGGTCGTGTAGGATTTTTGATATCAACAGTAGGACCCCATTATGGTCACATGATTGCTCTAAGATCTTGATTTTGGGGCTGGGGTTGCCAAAACACTGAAAACTCATATTACTTGAAGTTCACATGTGCACCCTAGACCGCATGGTAAAGGTTTTGTGCTTTAGGGTAAATCCTGGCATCGTCTTAGCTCCCATCCAGACACTGAGCCGGATCGTCTTACATCCCCAACCCCTGGAAAAGACACCCTGCACCCCATAATCTTAAGGCCTCAACCCTAAACGCTAGACCCGCAATCCCCCAAATCCTAAGCCCCAACTCTGCATCCCCAAGCCCCTAAACCCTAAACCCAGACCAAGCATCCAGTGCGCGCACGGGCGGCCCCAACCCGGTGAGTGCGCGAGAGCCACGCAGGGCGCTGTCTACGGTGGTGTTGTCGGCCCAGCACCTTCAGCTTTTGAGGAAGTACGAATAGGGTTCTGGGTTTAGGGTTTCAACCTAAACCCTAAACCCTAAACCCCTAAACCCCAAACCCTAAACCCTAAACCCTACTTAGTGAGTGGAGTTTAGGGTTTGGGGTTGCGAGTTTGGGGTCTGGGCTGTAGGGTGGCTAGTAGGGAATAAAAGCATGGACAAAAATAGAAGTTAAGATGTTGTGAGGGATGTAGGGGCTACTGCAGGGATACATTTCCGCATTTCCTACTTCTAACCACTTAAGGGTTGTCGGGCAGTGGGTTGGGGGGCAATCGTTTGGAACCTCGAGTTTAGAGTTTCGGTTTAGGCTTAAAGGTTGTGGGATTAAGATTGAAGGAGCTACGGAGTCATGTACTTGTTTCCCTACCAACAGGCGCCAAGCCCCCGGACTTCCCTCAACGTACATGGCTTAGGGATGTGCGGAGGCGGGCTTAGGGATTAAAAGCTTATGGCTTAGGAAAGTTTAGGATCTGAGGTGTCGGCCTAGACAAAGATGACAGAGATACTGGACTTTGCGGATTTCACATTGACTTTCTCAGTGAGTGGCGAGAGGGACCCAGGTGTAGGAATTGGGGTGTTTGACGTTGGGCTTCTGATTGGTGTCTTGAAAGGCTTTGGCAAGAGCAAGTCAGGAAGCGCAGAAAAAGGACCATCATCTTATGGTTCTTAGTAGGGAATAAGGGGGTATATCATGTAGGGATTATATGGGGCGTGTTTTCCTTGTTCCCCACTGAGAAACAGTAGGCCATAAAGACACCTCAGTCAAAGTATGCTCCGATTCCCGCTGACCAAATGCTCCTCAAATGCGCATCTCTCCATATTTTGGGTGCAGGATCCCTATATTGAGACTTTGCCCCATGGGTATGTCTCAAACATGGATCCCGCTATAGACCCATGGCATAGGACACTCATTATTACAGAGGCTTTGTTGAGAAACCCTTCTCCATCCGCTCTAGAAGTGTCTGTAGAATCCTCCCCAAGAAGGATCTCCAGCTCACCCTACCAACACACCCTAAACCCTGCACCACAACCCACAAAACCCCAAAGCCCTCAACCTTGAATCTAATCAGAGAACTTTGCTAACCCCAACCCCCAAACTTGCGAACCTTATTATACTCACGTCCTAATTTTGGAGGTTAAGGCTACCAAAGTCAGCTTGATAAAGCAGCTCATCCAAAAGCCCTAAACCAACCCCTAACACCTAAAAACCTTCAGCGCTGAACCCTGAAACATGAGTAGTGTTTTTTTGGTGGTTGAACCTAGTAAGATTAGATTTCTTATTTAAAGTACTATACCCAAAAGGAGGATATAATCTTACTCTATAATGGATACCATAGTATCCCCAAATTACATACTACTCACATGAAGTTCCTGGTACGCAGGCTGAGGAGGCCACGCCACAAAGAGCAGCTGGGCCAAACATGTCTGTAACCACCGGTTCCTTAGCTGTCCGGGCTATAGGGTTACATGGTAGTTTCCCAAAATAAGGGGACCCCAATATAGGCCCCAAATTGCTATAGTCCTTATTGTTGGGACCCCCAAAATGGTACTCCTAATTTTGGGAACCCCCACATAGGAAAAAAGGCTATGTAGGGGTACTGGAATTTTGTCCAAAAGCGAGGGAAAAGGGGAAACTGAATGGTCGGTTCTAAACTTAATGTACCGAAGCCAATGGCACTTCCAAACTACCTCGTTGGCTTGGAAGATCTGAGCGCCCAAGAAGCAAGAAAAACAAAAAAAAATGGGAGCTTCTCAACATGAGGGCCCTTAGAGATCCTACAGATATAATGTGGATGACAATTTTGCTCCTGGAGCTATATGCAACCATGTTGAGAAACCCCCACCCGCCACGGTTGCCAAACTCAAAAAGGCTCATCGTGTGGCAAAGCTCCCTGCAAAACTGCACTGAGCCAAAACCCCAAGGCTGCGGCGCAGAAGCTCATGCTAGGCATTTAGGGTTTAGGGTGTAGGGTTTAGGGTTTAGGGGGTCTTGAGTTTAGGGTTTCTATGAAGGTTAAGTTAGATAGGGGTATACAGGGATGCATAGGGAAAAGGAAAAGAGGTTCTAAGAAATATGTTTACCGCAGTGATGGAGAATCAAATGAAAAAGAACCTCAAAAGTGAAATGGCAACTGGTTTATGAGTAGAGGTTCATAGAGAGCAGGGTTTCCTAAATCAAGGGTTCCTGTTCGGGGGCCTCTTTACAGAGGATTGTAATTTGCTTGGCTCTAGATTAGGGTCCCCAATTTCTGGGAACTACCTTCATGTCTCTGGGGCAAAAATAGAGGTTTAGAACTTCAGCTTTGGGTTCAGGGGTTAGACCCTAAACCCTTAACCCCTAAACCCTAGACCCTAATCCCCTAAACCCTGAAACCCAAGTAAAGACGTTTGTCTCTTGTCATCTTCTTCTGGAGGAAGAAGAAGCTAATACCTTAGGAGGACCCCCCACCCAGGAATATACGAGGACCCTAATATAAGCCTTACTATCCATAACAGTCACTATTACTGGGTGG
>CAJNIZ010038080.1:33159-61611 GCA_905231905.1 Symbiodinium pilosum
CCTTATGGAGTTTAGGCTAAAGCTCATATGTGGGAAGTAATTAGGCATCTGTAGTCATGGGATAAGAGGGGAAAGTCTTGCGGCCTGATCCAGACAACCTATCTGTGCATGCTCTGGATAAATGATATCTACGCAATTCATCTTTCCTCCGCTTGGTGGGGAATGAGGGAATCCGGGAATGGCAAATGCAAACTACTAAAATTGTTGGTCATTTTATAGGGACCACTATGAGGATCCAGTCCTGCATTCCTTGCTTCCCAGAGGTAAGGCATTGTTTGCGGGATGCGGGACAGTAAGGAACTAGATCCCCAATAGAGTCCTTATTACTGGAAGCCCTTAAAATGGTACCCCTAATCTGGGGAACGCCCCCCATAATCTCGTATAACGATACTTACATGTTCTGCCCCACTGCCTCTTAAGCACCTGTGAGCTGGGTGCCAGCATATTACAACTTACCATTATGAAGCAACTTCGCTTATGAAGAAAGGTCTGAGTTCCAGAGGTACCGTGTAGCCGGACAGGCATGGCTGAGGGCCACGGCTTAGAGATAGGGTTGATGGGTAGATCTGCTCCCCTACACGCAGGGGCAGGGTGACGGGGAGTTATGTTCCAAAGTCCTAGATTCTGCCCGGTCTTTGAATTTAGAACTCTACGACTTACAGTGCATGGAGGCCAAAATATTTGCACACACTTGCACACACAAAGACAAGCGCACAAGCCGCAGAGCCCTGTTTTCACATGCTGGGGCCCGGGCGACCAGGAGATTTTCCTTCAAGCGCTCTTATGATTAGAGGGGCATGCATAGGTGAGCTGTGAAAGGAAAAGATTCAACTGTCTTCTTGATGGTGCTTAAGGGGGAGCGCGCGAAGGAAAAAAATCACTCGGGATGATGAGAAGCATTCACTTCCCCACTCTCCCTTAAGCGACAGTCTGTCGTGTGGAAGGCTAAACGACATGCTTCAAGGATGTTTCAAGGATTCGTGTGGGGAGTGTGGTTGGCGTTCTGAACCAAGCAAAAAAGCAATCCTGTTACGATTTCCGATTCTCATCTTTCCCTGCCGAAGGGAGTGTAGTAGCCCTAAACATTCTGTCCTGCAGCACCAAAGATGTGCGGCACGCTTGGGCAATATCCTAACTTTGAACTCTATACCTGTGAAGGACCCATCCCATTTGTGAGGGGTTGAAAAGATAGCCAACTCTGAAGTTTGTTCGGCGACGCTCCTAGGAAGCATGCAAACGCCTAGAGGAGTGGGATATCCCAATGCTGGATTAATTAGGTTGCACTGCACCGGTTGTCCTGTGATTCGACTTCAAGTGCGAAATGTCAGAAATTCTCCACCCACGGTGAGGCTCCCAAAATTGCGGTCTCCTCCTGTTGCATGTTCAACATGCCAGCCCTACGAAGGAAGGATAGCCACCCGTCTATGAGAGTGGGGTACCAGATGACAAGAAGAACTGAAAGCGTAGAATTGCAAGCGTCTTGGAACACGACGAACTGCGAAACCACTACGCCTACGACCTCTTGTATATGCACAAGGCAAGTTGCGGAACCGTCCTCCAAAAAGCTCCAGAGATAGCCCAGCCAAGAAGCACAAGAAAGCGACCCAAGCCCGGTACTTTCTCGTAACCACCGTGGTACAATGTATCATGTGTACTCACGGCCCAGAGACATGGTAAATTCCCAAGATTAGTGTGTCCCCAATATGGACCCAAACAAACTACAAACCTTAAGTCAGGGACCCCCAAGAAGGCACCCTTCATTTTGGGGCAACCCCCAAATACAAACACCTTGATTCCTAAAGATCCTGCTCTACCCTCACCAAAACCATGAGAAGATCTATATCATCTTCAGAGAGAGCCCTGTGATTCCTTTCCCAGGTTCCCCAGTAACCCCTACATAATAAGTGTACATTACTTCCCAATGTTTAGCTTTAAGGAGGAGACCCCAAAATACAAGGGAAGGAGTACTACTGGGGTACTTAGTCCCCGCAAGAGAACATCATGATGAGGACCATTGGAGTCAAGCAGGGATGGAAAAATAACTCTAAACTTCGATTCTGGGTTTAGGGTTTACGGTCCCCCAACCCCTGAACTCAAGGCTCCCTAAACCCTAAACCCTAAAGCCCTTAGATCCTGAAAGCCCTTAATCCTGCAGCTCTTACTCACAGCCCTAAGCGCCAAACCCTCCACCCTAAACCCTACAACCTCCACCCGAAACCCTAAGCCCTCCTCCCTACACCTTACACCCTGAACCCTAAACCCTGAACCCTTTATAAACCCTAAACCCTCAACCCTGAAGCCTCAATCCTACGCCCTGAACCCTATATAAACCCTAAACCCTGAACAACCTCAACCCTGAAACATTAGCCCTGAACCCAGATGACCCTCTCTGGGGCAGCTAACTGGCTTCACGTCACGATGGAAGATCTGCCTGGCCTGCGTGAGATTTTGGATTTAGGGTATAGGATTTAGGGTTTGGAACTGAGGGATTAGAGTTGAGGGTTCAGGATTTAGGGCTGAAGGCTGAGGATTTAAGGCTGAAGGTTAAGGCTTTTAGGTTGATGTCTTAGGACTTAGTGTTGGGGGGCTTAGGATTCGGGATTAGGTTTAGGATGTGGGATTTGGGGTGTGGAATTCTTAGGGCCCACCATCTATTCTTACTTGCGAACTTTTGGGGCTGGAGGCGGTTGACCTTTTGAGGTGTGCATTTACAAGCCTAGGGTTTTTTTCGGACTGACGATTCAGGATCTCAACCAGCGCATGAGCATTGATTGTTCTCGAGCATGGCGCTAAATTGTAGCCCCCTTCCGTGATGCCGCTGACCCGCCCTGGAGTGTAAGTTGTTGAAAATCTGGATTATTAGGTGGACCCTGCACCCAGTGAGAATGAGTATAAGGGATGATGGAGACTAGAGGGTCCTCTTGTATTCCTCTTAGGTGGGGCGTCCACCTAACGTAAATGTCTGAAACTCGAACAGGGAGGGACTGCTACTGTAAGGGGACTGCATACCAGCTATGCCACATCCCTAAGCCAGAATACAACCTTCCCGAATCTCCACGCAAAATAGCGCCAAGGAGTCGCGTATTTTGGAGTTCTCAAGTAAGTGGATTTGGTGGCTGCTACAAAAATCACAGTTATAGGGTGCTTTATTGCTGGGTTGGGGTAGCCAAAATCCCCCTAGTACAGAGTTCAAGGGTCTTCGCCGCTACTTACAACATGAAGGCTTCTCAAAACGAACGCCGCGATCCCCCTGGTAGTTGTTGGACATCTGCGGGATCCCTGCACCAGTTTTGGGACAACAGCAACCCCGACTCCCAAGCCTCAATTGTGAATCCTACACATCAAGTACCCAAAAACTTCAAATCCTAAATCCTAAACCGGAAACCCTTTCAACAAGTACCTCTGGAAAAACACCCTAAACCCAACATGCTTATCAATCCAGGATCTCGGCCCCCCTGCATGCAAATGGCGCAACGCTTCAAGCAGGTCTCGAAAGGGAATCCTTGCCACTTGCTGGTGGTGTAGGGTTTAGGGTTTAGGGCCGGCAGGGAATGGCGAGAAATCATTTACGGCCTAGGCTTTGCCGGTGAAGGTCTACGGTGGTCAACAGGGAAAGGAGATGTGCAAGAGAAAATCCAAATTTCTGCTGCATTGAGTGGGGACTATGTGGGACTACTATAGGGATCCATTCCTCCTACACCCTAAGCCCTCTCTACTGACCACTCGTGAGGCACAAGCATTCAAAGCAACATGCTTGGGATCATTTTGCCAAGTGATTATGTAAATCTGGGCTCGGGACTGGATATGGGGTTTAGCATTTAGGGTTTTTAGGGTTTAGAGTTTACTAGGGCTTAGGGCTTAGAGATTTATCTGGGACACATACCTAGGCTTCGGTAACCGGTAGCAGAAAAGTTGTTATCTACCTCAGGACAGGCACATCCGGATGTTTCAAGTCATTCTATCCGTTAGGTGGACACCCCCACCCTGTAATAGTGGTATAATCGGAATATGATAGGACCCAAAACAATCACCACCCTAAACCCTAAACCCTAAATCATTAGTACTGGGTGGAGGATCCACCTAGGGCAAGGCATCTGTCCAAAGGGTTCTCAAGCAGAGTCATTGCCTCTTGGAATGAAGGGATTATGTAGTGGGTGGAATTAAGGAGCTCTCCCAAATCTTCAAACAGCCATAGGGTGGATTCAGGTCCAAACTTCGCCGTCTTCTGGGCGGCTACTATGGAAATTAAGCTAAGTTACTGTAATCAGGGAACCCTCTTACTTACACTAAATCCCTATGATGGCAACTTTTTTCAGTTCCTTAACAGCAACCCAGTCTTCTGGATGATAACTGCAAGCTCGATCTTTGGGAGAGCTTCAGCAGCCCCCTTAAGCCGCGGATGAGGGTCTAGGCTCGACTTCCAATGTCATGTTGCGGTCTCTTTGAGGTACCCTAGACTGTAGTTGTAGAAGGAACCTGGGACCAGAATATCAGTTATTTTTCAAGAAGTAATATCAAATAACAATACTATAACTATAATATAATACTAATAGTAAAAGAACAATAATTATCATAGTATTTGTAATAACAATAACTTCTTGCAGGGGAAATTGAATTTTCTGAAGGGAGGGATGGGGCAGTGATCGGGCTGTAGGGTTGAGGCAAAGAAGTCCTTAAGAAGACTTTCCTGTTCACCAACGGCTCCCGCTTCCTGGCGGCGCTCTGTAGGTGAATACTCAGGGGTGTACTTGGCTAGTCAGCTGCATTCCGGCAAATCTAGCGATAGAATTAACGGAACAGCAGAAATCAGCAGCCGCATCAGCAGGAGAAGAAGCAGCAAAACACATCAAAAACTGCGCGTGACACGCGAGCGAACACCTGGCATGCGTAATCAAGTTCTCTCAGAAAATGTCGTCGCCGTTGTCAGTGGCGGCGACGTCACCATCATTGCTTGCCATAATACACCTCAACGACTACCCAAGGCAAAGGTTGGCATCATCTTTCTCATAATACTATTGATATTAATGATATGCTAGTAGTATTAATAATGAGGAATTAGTGGGAGTAAGAACCGTAAAAATTGTAATCGCGGCAATTTCAAAAAAAAAAAAAAGCAGCAAAAACAACAGTAATCAGTCATCAGTAATCAGCATCATCATCCTCATCGTGATTGCTTTCGTAAGAGCGCGATTGCAACAAACCAGCGCTGGTTTTATGATGTACTGCAGCTAAACGCATTGGCGGCAATACTTGTACAACGACTGCTCTCATTACTTCTTGTGCTGCACCTCCCGCTACTACTACCATCACCACTACGGCTACTAGTATCTCCACTGGTACTATTGCCAGGCAGGTTGCTAATGTTACTGGAAGAGACTCACCCTAAACCCTGAACACACTGGGTCGCTGGCATCGCGTGCCTCTCCTGCAGCCGGCTTCCTTCTGCCACGCGGTCGTACAAGTCACCGCGGCTGTAGTAATCCTTGCTTGAGGCACATCTTTGTCAACCCTACAATACCCCTTTAGTATACAGACAATGGAATTGCCCAATATCATAGTAAGATCCCCATATGGCCCATATTCTATCTGCCCAAGGGAGACTATAAAGACGGGTAAAATCCCAAATAAGCACCATAGGCCTCCCTCGAAGTTAGGCTTTGGATCCAAACCTAAGCCCTGAATCCAACTAAACGCTACAAGGCCAGCCAACGTAAGGCTTGAATCAGCAATTTTCCTGGTGATCTTGGGGTTTCGTACTTAAGGCAGTGTGCAAGGATGAGGGAAGTGTTGGAGTCTTGCTTTGTTGGAAGAGGGTTGTGTGTGGGTCGTCCCTCGACCCCCAGCCTTTTTGGCTCCACTCTCATGAAAACGAATATTCCCCCAAGATAAGGTCTATATTGGGAATAGTCACTCAGGAGCATGGGAAGGGATCACAGCTTGAAGCTATACCCGTGCGATTCCTCCCACTGCTCAAATACCTCGCTCTCCAAAAAAATACGCATCACCACTGCCCCACCCTGCGAACATATTAAAAGACATGCTTGTTGCAGGATTGCAGGACTTGTCTACACTCCCCCAAACTGACATGGAAACCCATATAGCTCCATTTAGAGGCACTGTAGTCTGTATAGGGCCCCTTTTGGGTTTCCATGTTGGTTTCCAGGAGTGTAGTAGTACGGGGAAGCGATTGACAACGAGGAAGGGTTGAGAAGGCTTTGGAGTCAAGCACGAAGACCCGAACAGTTGGGCCTTTGGAAATCCATATGAGATGAGCTATAGTCTAAACTTCTAATATCCCACTTAATAGTCCCCATAATAGCCATATGAGCTATAGTCTAAACTTCCCTAAATAATCCCCTATAGAACCCCCTTCAAGAAGATTAGACTATGACTCATGTGAACACCAATGCTCATGTACAAGCGGGTGCCTCGCCTTGGATGTATCCATATACGACATTAAAATCACAGATTTGTTCCCTAAGCGCCGCAGGGGTTGGCGCTCTCAGATTGCACAGCTTACTGTAGGACTCTACATATATATGTATATAATAATATATATATATATAAATAGCTCGCATAAACACATACAAGGATATTACGCCAAAAATGGAAAAGCAGAGGGCAAGGACAATGGAAAGTGAAAAAGAAACTGGGATGCTATAGCGGCTTGCAGGGACTAAGTGCTATGGGGGGGCTTGCTGAAACTATGGTCCCTCTTCGAGCACCTTGCATACTTGGGGCCGTAGCACATAGGAGACCCAAGAGAGACTACGCTTTTGACAATCTACCATGGCGGGTTGATGAGCTTTAGGGTTAAGGATTTAGGGTTTAGGGTTTTGGGGGGTTTAGGACTACTGTAGCTGATGGTTCAAGCCCAATCTGTCAGCTTGAGGCTTGGCGCCCGTCGCAGCTGCAAATTCAAAATCCCTCATTAAAACAGAAACAATTCCCATTGGATTTTCCAATGTCTCTTCCAGTTGATTCTCCATTACTGCGGGGAAACCGGATATATGTATGTACGGGCTGTCTAGAAATTAGGGGACCCCCAACTAACCCAAACAAGAACTTCCCTCAAACCTCCCTGAACTCCGAAACTTGCAACTTTATGATACTTCATGTCTGCCTTACCTGCAAATTCCTGCTTCGGTGAGTACGTGAGCGATTCCTGAAAATAATGCCCGCATCCTCCTCTCGGAAGACTTGTGCTAACAGCCATAGGATCAGAGAACCTGTGACCCTTCGTGTTGTACCCCTTCGTTTGGGGAACATTTGGGGAGGTCAAATTGAATGAGACCGCGATTGACGGCAATTGGTAATTGGGGTATCGCTTTACACAGGAGGCTCTCAGCGTAGGGTGCAGGTTTATATGCTGAATGTAATGTAGGGCCCAAATACCTCGAATAGGGTGCTGGGTTACAGTCAACTATAGTTCTACGAGGGTTGTTAAGCAGCAATATTGGGCAATATTGGTAACTGTTTAGGCTGGCTCCCAAGTTACTAGGATACAGATATGTGGGCCTTGAATTTGACCCTATAAGCAGGGATCTCAGTGAGAACAGCAGAAAGCTACACGAAGTCGCAACCGGTTCGTGCTGCCGTGGTGCAAAGACGATGCTGAACGGAGGCGTCCTGAGTCGCTCGGTGATGTCTGCTTGGGAAGGCCAAACATCCGGCTACCCTGAAGGGCCAAATAATAGTTTCCATTTTCTTTCCATTATCCCTAAATAACCCCTATAACCCCTATGTTCTAGCTACTTAAGGGGGACTAGTGTTATAAGCGGGACATAGGGGCCAGTGGTCAATTCAATAGACTCTGCATCTCTTGCCTCTAAACCCTAATACCTAAACCCTGAATACTATATAACCCCATTGTAGTCGTTTCCGTCTTCTCCATTTGATTCTCCGTTCTTGGGGTAACATGCGTAGTGAATTTTGATTGCAAACCTAGATGCCAACCCAAAGGCGCTCCCTCCCTAGACATGCCCTGGGAGAGACAAAAGGTTCGCAGCTTTGCTTCATGGGTTCCCCATTACCACCAACCACCCCCCTACCCCCCCCTAGGTTCCCATGATTATGATTAAGCCTTAAGTAGGCCTAACTATCCGTGAATTGCTTTAAATAAGGGGGGATCCTAGGGGGGTAGTAGGAGAACCCATGATTCTTGCAAACCATCATGACCCTACAGACCGAACTCTGTCTATAGCAGGCCTCCTTGCAATACATCATCTGGGGTATCTTCAATCCCTAAAGCCTAGGGTTTAGGGTCTAGGGTGTGGGGTTTAGAGATCCTGGTTGCTGACTTCTGCGGGAGGTGAAGGGAGGTGAGAATTGCAAGTTCGCAGCTCGAACCTCCAACACCCTACACCTCCTGAAATTTGAACCGCTTTAAAGCCCCGATGAAACTCGTGAAAATCACCATGCAAACTCTTTATGACTCGTACAAGTAAAGTGACCCCCAACCCACTCAATATCATGGTCATCACAAGGAATAGAGGGCAACTAGACTTGTTCCCTACGTACTCCTGCTTCTCCACGATGAGTAGGTGGGGGCACCATCTACTGTGGAGGCCTACATGGCTACCAACATTCTTCAAGCAAAATCCTTGATCATATTCTAACAAACGGCATACCCTAAGACCCCTTTAAGTTAAACAAGCCCACACATGCTACTACCCAACTTAATCCCCGTTTCCGTTTCATTCTCAATCTCTGTCATCACCTACTCTACCAGCCTAACTCATCCCTACAGTAGCCCTGATGGGGGTGGGTTTAGGATTGAGGGCTAGGGTTTAAGGTTTCGGGGGATTTGGGTTTAGGTAACCCCCAATGATGCCGCAGCTTCCACGTTCATGTCTTCATTCCTTCGTACCCTAAACCCTAAACCCTAAACCCTAAACCTCACCCTACACCGAAACGCCCAGCCTCTAAAACCAAGAAACCGTAATAGGAGCTTGGATTGCCTATTCCTATCCCTACTGGGAAGAAGACCTCCTAAACCCGAAATCCTAAAACCTGAAACCCTCAACCCTAAGCCCTAAGCCCTAAACCCATAGCCTAAACTCTGAACCCTAGGCCCTAAACCCGAGAACTCTGAGGCAGGGACCGGGGTTTCGGGTCATCTTCCCGAAAGTAGGCGTGGAATTTCACAATGGTCGGGTGACCTAAGGGTTCAAAGGGTTCCAATGTGGGTCCTGCCCCCACCTATTAACAGTCTGCAATAGAAATCACAATCTATATTGTATCCAACTGTGCATGAGTGGGGGCAGTACCCAAGTTCCCAAATTATTGCTTGTTGCCATGCAAAATAAGGAGCAGGCCCTGCGCACGCACGAGCATCGCAATCTGCAGATCAAGGCGGCCAACAGAGGAAATTAGGTTTCTAGTTTGGCCTACGGCCTACTGCCCCGACAGCATATCGGTCATGCCAGTATGTATACATATATATACACACATCTATAGGGAAACGAAGTAGGACTCTCGCTAAACTGCAGGACCGCTATAGGGCCGGGGCAGCATGTGCGTTAAGGGTCTAGAGCTGAGGCTTGATGTGAATCACGACAAGGTGTTGGAGGCACGATAACTATATGAGCTACGGACTAAATTTAGGTTGGAGGGGACCTAGGGGGAATATATAGGGTTTGGGGGGGGGAACCAATTAAGGGATATACTACAGATTTAGTCCCGGGCTCATATCCTATAGCCAGGGCACTGCTCAAGCCAAGCTCACTTCTTGTTCAACACGGAGCACACTCAGAACAAGATCCAAGTTGTTGGAGTTAGAGCTTAATGTAGAAGAATCCTTGGCAATTGCCGATATCAACCCCTTCCATAAGCCCCTTACAAGCCTTGCAGAAAAAATGCGGCTTAACCCCAGACACCTGCTACAATAATATGGGGAAGTACGTAAGGGTTTTGCAACTTTGGGGAGGGCTATACCCATTGACAGCCCTCAGTACCCTCCCATGAACATCATGCAACGCACCCTCAGAAGGATAAGGCTATTGTTTGGATCCTGCCCACACCCAGTAATAGCGGTTTATGGTTTAGGGTTTAGGGTAAAATTAACGGCTCTACATATTCGTCTTAGAACCATTCTCCATTTGTTACTGGGTAGGAGCATTCCCAAATTGTAGGAAGCTAGAAACAACAAGTTTTGCGAAACTCCGAGAAATGGCAAACACACAAGATCAAACATCGCGACGGCACGGCGCGCATAAGATCAGAAAATTGTTTTGGAAACCATTATGAAGGGAAAGAGATTGAGAGGCTAATCCCGAAGCATTATAGGCGTAACGCCCCTTCTAGAAACTGCAACTTCGAATCTGTGTTTTCCTCCAACTACATCCATGACGGTTCTCATTTATGAGTGCTTATATGGCTCCAAGCGCCTGTACAATATCCCGAGTACAGTATCCCATCTGAAGAGGTGCCTCCTGCTCAAGCACAGGCTTCTTCGTGCCCTCTCTCATGCGCTTGATGGCCTTGGGGCTTGCTTTTGAAGGCTCAGGAGTTGAGATTTAGGGATCCGGATTTGAAGATTAGGTTTGGGAATCCCAGTTCTGGAATTGCAGCAAAGGCTCACAGCCTCCGCTTTCGGGACAAGTGTTAGTTCGGGGTTGACATGGCGCGCCAACGCGACAGCGAAGGGCTAGGACCTTCAAGGAGACGTCTGCACAGTACACGCTTGACCCTGAACTCTAAAACCCTGAGCTCTCAACTCCAAACCCTAAACTCGCAGCACTAACCCAAAATCCTAAACCCTAACCCTTCCACCCTACCAGCTGCTAGGCCCCTGGCAACTAAATCTCCTTCTGCATCGCTGGCGACCACCACTGTCCTGGGACTAGAGTCTGGGTGGGGGCTTAGCGTAAAGGTTGAGGGACTATAATCAAACCCCTATACCCAGTTCCATTCAAGTTTCCATTGTCTCTTTTCAGTGTGATTCTCCATGATAAGGGTAGTATATCCCTATCTCTATATGAGCCATAATCTAATCGGCTAGTATCCCCCCCTAATAACCTCCATAGTCCCGTATATAACCCTCCTTGGAGGAGCTTAGACTATACATCATATTAGCCCTCCATGTAGTAGTTTTACCTTGCTCTGCCAGGCCTCCCTGATTTGGGGAAGGTCGCTGCAACAAGGATTATAACATATGGTGCTCTATATTGGGTTCTCCGCTTTTGGGAACCCGCTATTTCACAATGTTATACAATGTTTGCACCTTTACTTCAAGGATTGCAGGATGTCTGATTTTGAGGCCTTAAGACGTGGCCTTGTGCAGGGTTTAGCCGCGCGGCTCCGGATTCAAAACTTTGATGTATCTTGGCTTTGGTTTTGCGTCCGGTCCTTGAACAGCCCACAAAGGTCACCAGCCTCTTGTGAGTTGACCTATGTATGCGTGTAGGCTTTTTTGCTTAATTTCCCAGCCCAACCAGTTAGAACATTTTCTCCTGGGCTGTCCCAGCACGCCATTGCCTAAGTTTGATTTTCTAGATGCAGCCTCGCACCCACAAAGGTGAAGCGTGGGGTTTCGGGTTTTGGTCTTAGGGCTTAGGGAAAAGGGCCAGGCAGTTGTGTCAAAACTGCAAGAACCCAAGATCTTGGCATCTACTTGCATCCCAGACACAGGAGGACGTAACTACCTAGTGTTCTGTAGGGAAGGCAGCAATGGGCCCCATCTTACTGCATGTATGACCCCTACATCAACCACCGGCTATAGCGTATCTAGAACCTATTCCCCCCTCCCTTAAACCCAAAAACCCTCAAGACCAAATGTACTTACACTGGCTTAGGGTCCTGTCTTCCTTCATTTGGAAGTTTTCTCAAACCGATTCGCAAATTTTCTACAGCCAAAATGATCCTTCAACCCCAAGCAATTAGGGAGGCAACTAACACTAAGTCCTAAGGAGGTCCCTAAATCCTAAACCCTAAACCCTCAACCCTAAACCTAAACCCTACACCCTGAACAGTCCCAAGGAATGGGACACTCTATCTCTCGTCTCTCTCCTGTCTCTCAGAGCCCGTGGCCGGGGTTCCTGAAGCCCTAAATGTCTTGCTTAAGGGTTTAGGGTTTGGGGTTTAAGTTTAGGGTTTAGGGTTTTCCATCTGTCACCGGAACCCATACCTCATTCTCTTGGAGGGGTGTAGTCCGAAACAAAACGAAAGTTGAGTTCTGGGCCCGAAAGAGCCACTGCCGGCTTTCTCGCCCTTCATGACCTGACTCTTGGGTCTGTCAAAAGGGATGGGGGAGGGGCGGGGGGTTGGGTGGAATACCACCTTTAGGGCCTTAGGGGTATATGGCGACTTGCGGAGAACTTGTGGAACCCTGAAACAGCGACTATTTGCGAGTCATTGTGTGAAAAAATCACCTGGCATGCTCGAGCAAATCTGAATGGAAGCAAAAGAAGCATGGGACACGTTTGGGACCCGAAGTTCTGGGAAACTACTCCAAACCCTGACCCCAAAAACCCTAAACCCTTCCTTACCCTGCAAAAATCTATGGCCAATTTCCCAAGAACTTTGGTCTTAAGTGCTTCCTTGCGCCTGGCTGCCTCAAAGCTTAGAATTCCTGAGTTCAGGGTTGAGAGTTAAGGCCCCTTCTCAAGACTATATACTCGAAGTAGTGCCCAGCGTGCGCAGCTACGACACCAACACTCGTGGGAAGATCTAAGAATTGGATATAGATTACTCACGACTATCCGTACAGAATCCCCAAGTTATGTGCCACTGTTACTATTTCCTGCATAATCTAATGGACATGGTTTCCTTACAAGGGACTATATTCGGGCCTACACTAAACTACAAGAGAGACCCCTATGTCCACCGTGAAGGGTTCCTCAAGGGCTATCTAGAAACATCGCCAGGAAGCATTTGGCCTGCTACAAGTTGTGGCTTGCAACGCTAGGAATCCCAAAGGAGGGTCATGGGTCAGAAGTTTCATAAACCCCGAACCAAAAGGTATACGCGCCCACCCCCAAACATTAATTCCTAAACCGCAAACAAAATGTTGAGCAAAATCTCTGTAAGGCCATCTGCCCTCCCCATCGCGAAATCTGACCTGAAAATAATCCTCCCCCCCCCTCCCCCCAGCCCCTTGCTATTCTCAACGATACAGGGGAAGATGCTAGGATTGGAGTGGTCCATCTTGAGCAGAAAAGGGCTCATATTTCAGGAAGGTGCCCAAGGAAGCTTAAGATCCATCAGGATTGTTCCGAGATTGTGCCTACAAATCACATAGGGGTTTTAGTGTTTAGGGTTCGAAAAATCCAAAACCCTAAATCCTAAACCCTCAACCGTATAAACATTGCTCTGAACACCTCCAAAGACATCCAACCCAAACCCTTTGGAGGCCTGGTAGCTCTTGTCGAGCCCAGTCATGCAGCCTTATGATTAGGGTTTTAGATTTCGGGCTTAGGGTTTAGGGGTTTAGGGTTTAGGGGTTTAGGGTTTAGGGGTTTAGGGGTTTAGGGTTTAGGGTTTATTTAGGGTTTAAGATTTCGGGCTTAGGGTTTAGGTCCTCGAAGGTGGGTGGCCCAAGGCGGGTAGATGACCTAGTTACCTCCGATACTCCCTCATCCTCTCGAGTACTCTCCACAGATCTCCAACATTCCGAGATACTTCTTTCTTGGACCACCGTGATGTGAAAGTCTGAGGGCAAGGGCTTTTGGTGAGTAAACGTGAAAGCAGGAGAAGTGACCACCAAACTATCTAAATGAAGCAGGTGGTCTCAACAGCAGGAATAATAGCATTAGCACTATTCCTGCTACGGATGAGGCTACTGCCACTTCATATTCCACCCTACCACGGCTGCTGCTGTTGCTGCTACGGCAGGAACTGGATGTCCCTGCTACATGTCTATCTGTTCAGCGTTTCATGCATCCACTTCTCCTACAGTTTCCCGCGCTCTCTGTAGAAAAAGCTAGGACTCCGTCTGAACCACACTTGAAAACCCTCAACCCCAAACTGTAAGGCTCCTGTAAGGCAGGGACAGCTGCCCAACGGCCAAATACATTGGCGGACTTTGTCTTCAAGCCCAAACCCCTAACCTTAATACTGACCTCAACCTGAAAACCCCAATGTGCAAATGCGTGTATATTAGCCAAGGGTTTAGGGCTTAGGGTTTAGGCTGTAGTTTGGCCACGTACATACTGCACCCCCGTCCCCATCACCTTCGATTTTTGCATGGCGTTGGGTCTCATACCTATGAGTTGTCTCTTATGTGGAAGAGGGTGACGCTGCCCAGCATAGACTTATAGTCAACATAATGTTAAGATCAACAGGCTTCTAAATGGTAGCTGCTCAAAAATACGTGTCCCCAACATGACCATAATGTAGGTTCCCTGTTTGGTCAAGATCCCCTTTTAGGGAAGTGTATTCCCAATGGCCCCTTCAGAACAACCCCCAAATGTGTTAAGCCCTAAAAACCCTCAACCCGAAACCCTAGAATCGGCTGGTTAAGGCTTCAACAACCATTCCGGGCCAGGGCGGCCTGAACCGTCTGGAGATCTGCCATTGGGCCTCAGAATCCGAAGTTGAGATATGGGGTTAGGGGTACCTGGGTTTAGGGTCTGTAGGGTTTAGGGCTTCCCGAAATTAGAGGCACCAATTTGGGGGCCCCTATAATAAGGACTATAGTATACTGGGATCTATACTGGCCCTCCCCTATTCAGGGAAACTACCAAATTTACTAAATTACAGCAACTATGGGTTTCTCATGCTACCTGGAACCATGAATGCTGATCCTCAAGCCCCAAACCCCCTCTAGCCCCAAAACCCTAAGCTGTATGTAAGCCCCAGACTAGGAAAGGGCTTTGGTATCCCAGCCCTCAAAATAAGGTCCCTAGAACAATCACATGATAATCCCTAAACCCTAAATGCCTAAATCACTACAGCCTACATCCCTAAACCCCCTGAATTCCTATACCCTAACTTGCTACAGACTGAGCTGGGCTTCCCGCAGCAGAGAAGGTATCCGTAAACCTCCTTCTCCATAGGTCCAGAGGCAGCGAGACCTGGCAGGGTTCAGGGTTTAGGGTTCAGGGTTCAGGGTTTAGGGTATTTCATTTGAGTAATGATTTTTATGGTTGAACCTAGTAAGATAATATTCTTTATATAAAATAGTATACCCCAAAAGGAGGATATAATCTTACCCTATATCGGGTACCATAGTATCCCCAGAGAGAATCATTTGGGGTTCAGGGTATAGGGTATAAGGTTTAGGGTTCAGGGTATAGGGTATAGAGTTTAAGATTAAGGGTATAGCTTTTAGGGTTTGGGGTAGAGTTTTTAAGTTTTGGGTAAAGCTTTTAGGGTTGAGAGTAGAGGGTTTAGAGCTTCGCATAGGGTTTTGGATTTAGGGCTCATGGATCAGGGCTTGGAGTTTAGGGCTTCGGGTCGAAGATAGGAAATGCCTGCACAGAAGGACAGAAGGTATAGGGTTTAGGGGCATGAAATCCGGAGTTTCAAAAAGTCGAAGCTATCTTCAATCCGTCGCTTGACTTTTCATGTCATGCCCGAGGTAGTCCACGTCTTGCACCTACAAATCCCCAGATTACACCAACGGGCACCGTATATACTTTGAGGAACCCTGGAGTTGTGTAATATACCAGGTTTTGGGTTTGGGGTTCAGGGTTTAGGGCATATCCTCTTAATGAGCCCATTATAACCCTAGTTATGCCTTTATAGGTAGGTTGCCTAGCCCCTGAGTAGTTTCAGGGATCTTGGTGGCGGGCGATTCTCAGAAGGCAACCTAGGGATGTGCAGCGCTTCAGGATCACAAGGATTATGAGGTTGCATTAAGAAAGTTATGTATCTACGTAGGTCAAGCGCCCCTGACTGCTGACTAGCAAACATGACGTTCCGCACATTTCCTTATCGGGGCCCTTTGAAAGTCATTCTGAGTCATGCTGTCCTGGTGTTGACTGATTCGAGTTAGATCCTAAATCCGAAATCCTAAACCCTAGCAGTGGACAACTTAAAGGGACGGCTTCACACAACATCTCGAGAGATGCATAGGACGGACCTGCAAACAAGCAGCCCACAACTGGGCCTTGACATATACCATGGTCTAGGGTTTAGGGGTTAGTGCTTAGGGATCAGAGTTGAGGGCTCTATGAGGCTTAGGGCAAATGAAATTATGGAGGTCCTTCCCTCGCACAGGGACCTCAAGAAAAGTTGGTTTTAGGATTTAGGGTTGGAGAAACCTTAGACTGCATGATGCGGCGTCTATGATTCCGGGAAATCCGTACATGACCTCTGCATTATGCCGGTACAGTTGCATACTTGCGACGCCTTTCCCTAAATCGCATTGGAATAGCCCTTTGAATTCCGACATAGCAGTGGTATCCGGACCCTCTGCGAAACCTCTATGCTCCCAACATCTTTGGAAGGCGCAGGTGCGATAAGAACCCTCCAAGCAGGCCGGCTGCTGCTATTGGCGGTATTGAAGGCGTCCTTCGCCGTTCATGATGCTTGCAGGTTTAGATGTTCAGAGTCGGGGGCTGAGAGCATCGGGAAGCTGTAGCATGAACCAGTAAACCCTACCACCCCAAACCTGTACAGTTTACGGGTCAGTCTGCGCGTTGTAGGTTTAATGGCTGGGGTTGAAGGATTGAGGTTTGGCGTGTTGGCTTTAGGGCTTGGGAGCACTAAGGAGATATCCGATTTAGGATCAGGGTTTAGGTTTGGAGGGGCTTTAGCTGAGGGAGTCTCCTCCCTCAACTTTGACTGAAGCTCGTTTTGAGCCATAAACCTCTACACCCTGCCCATACACTACTCTGCAACCACTATGGAACTCAGTCCATATTCCCTGGGAAGAGCAGATCTTTCTGGCAGCAATATAAAGAAACCTCTACCGAGAACTTCGCACACTGACAAGTCTCCAGTCGAAAGAGGTGAGACTTAGACAACAAATGCAATAATCACTATAATATCTGCCCTGGAACCCACCCCTAGATTAAGGACCTCGGGTCTCGGGCCGGCCAGGACCTTGAGGGAGAGGAGCCACAGCACAGTAATGAAGCGGGAGTTCCAAAAGCATCAAGGATCCTGTAAACGCAGCTACAGCCCAAATACCCTGAATCCTTCACAGTAATTCCGATTTTCTTTTCTATATGGAACCAGTCATCCGTCCACTCTGGCAGCTTCCCTTCAAAAGGGGGACCCCACCCCAATATAGACCCATAATGCCAAAGTCCTTACTATAGGGACCCCTTATAAGGTACCCCTTCATTTTGGGAAAACCCTCTGGCCCTGGCAAGGCCCCAAAGCCTAAAGCCCTCAACCCCTAAACCCTAGACCCCTACACCCTAAATCCTAGATCTCTACACCTTAAACCCTAAACCCTACACCCTAAACGTCCTTCACCACTCGCACCACCGAGGATGAGGGCCGCCGAGCTTTCTTTGCTTCAGCAACGAGGCCTGCGTGTCGAGGATTCAGGGCTTACGGCTCGGGCATGCCGGGAATTTAAAGGGTTTGGGGCCTAGGGTTTAGGGTTAGTAGGGAACAAAGGAATCTATCATGTGGGAATTACCTAAGGATTGGATTCCTTCATTCTATGCAAAGAACCAGTAATAAGTATGGAATGTTTCTAAAACTTGCTTCGCCTTAGAGAGTGAAGCATTACCGAGTTCACAGCCGAGGGTTTGGAAGCTTGGGCGCGCATATCTCAGAATAGAGGTATCTTGGGATCAAACGGGAGCCGGGGCCTTTTGAGGAGTTATAGTAAAAGATCTTGAAAAGCTTCCAGACAAGCGATAATGTTGCACAATGTTGGGTCCAGAAGGCAAGCTCCTTTTTCAAGGGCTTCTGAAATGCTATTGTTAGCTGACCCTTCGGTCTTAGGAAGAGATCCTGCCGATGCCTCAATACTCAGCCCTCTTATTTGCTATCAGCCTTTATATAACTATACTAGAATGAGCTCCAAAGCATTGCCCTAAACATCCTCCATGATAGTATAAAGATTGTATGCGAAGCCCTGTTCTGACTATCTAGTCCCCTGCACGACAATCCTCATGAACCCCCTACATGCACCTAGCTTCTACTTGTCCATGCGACGTGCGACTCTCCCAGTATGCCTTATGACCACCTACAGGTGCGAGCTGAAGAGTTTGTGCGCTCCAGGCTTAGGGCTCACTATAGGGGTTATATAGGGGATTACACAACTCCCTTTATTCCAGGTTTAGGGTTTTAGGGTCTTAGGGTTTAGGGTTTAGAGTTTAGGGTTCAGGGGGTCAGGGGTTTTGGGTGGAGGGTAAGGGGTTCAGGGGCTGAAGAAATCGCAGAAAGTTACTGTCGTTTTGCTTTGCGAGAAGCCCTACACAATTTCTTCTTACTCTGAGCTTGAGGGTTTAGGGTACACTTGGGGTCTCGGATTTAGGGTTTAGTTCAGTTTGGTTCTGGCCCCAGCAGGGGAAAAGAAATCCACATTCGCAACGCCCAGTGAAGCACATGACCAAAGAAATAAGTCATTGAGGCTTCCTGTGATACAAAGATAGAGACTAATGCCGCCTGTGAACAAACTCTATATGAGCCGTAGTCCAAATTTGTAGTATCCTCCGAATAATGCCTATAATACTCCCCTATATAATCCCCTACATAATCGCCTTGAAGGAGTATAGAGTGTAGTACATATCAACCCCTACAATAACGCTCAACATCCCTGGGTCTCAGCGACACGAAGGGAGTGCGGCACGGGCCTGGGTCGATGTTTGCCGGCACTATGCAAACGACTGCCCTTGCCTGTGACGAGGTCGCGTACTGGAAGTGCCGGGGTCAGCTTGTTCATGGGGCTTAGGGGTTAGGGCGATGGTCAGAGTGTTGGGGTTCCGGGCTTCGGGGCTGGGGGTATGTCGGGAACACGCCAGTGTAATTGTTATACATGTTTTCTGGGTTCCTGTACTGTATACAATACAGCGCACAACCTCAGCCCAATCCCGCACCTCCTGTCCAAAAAACACATCCTAAACCCTAAGTCCCAAGTCCTAAACTCAAAAGGCCTACGCGCCCCCGAAAAAGCCTAAACTCGAAGCTACAAGCCCAACAGCCCAATTTCGAAGTCTGCGCCACAAAAAAAAATCCTTGATATACTTAGGACCCTAAACCCTACATCCTAAACCCTACACCCTAATTAAGCCCTGCACCCTAAATCCGAAACCCTCCCAAACCCTAAACCCTCAGCCCTACATCCCAAATCCTAACCCCAAATCCTAAACCTTAAGCCCTAAGCCCTGAACCCTAAACCCTAAATCCCAAACCTTAAACCCTAAACTCTAAATCCTCAACCTGAACCCCCAACCCTTAACCTTGAACCCTAAACCCCTACGTACACCCTTAAACCCTAGAGTCTACCAGAGCTAACCCCCTGAGTCCGAAATCCTACGCCCACACTGCCGTGGCTTTGCCTTGGCCAAGGGCCCAGAGCAAGGCTCCACGGCGACTGAAGCGTGAAGCAAGTCCACGACCTATGGGGTTTGGGGATTGGGATTGGAGATTGGGGTTTGGGGAATAGGGTTTAGGGTTGGATTAGGGTTTGGGGATTGGGGTTTGGGCTTTGGGAGGGGGTTTAGGGTTTGGGTTTTGTAGGCTAGTGTTTGGGGATTCGGGTTTAGGGTTTGGGGATTAGGGTTTGGGCTTTGGGGGGTTGCTACCTGAAGGACCCAAAACCCTAAAACCTAAACCTTAAACCCTAAACCCTAAACCCTGTACCTACATGGCTTCGGCATGTCTGTGTGCTCACCTCGTCCCGGGGTATCATGGCTCAGGCGTGCCCATAGATTGGGTTTAGTTTAGGTGATCCATGTAGGGAATAGGGGAAGATATTGCATAGGGGTCATATATGGACTATATTCCCTGATTCCCTACTTACCACCAATAAGCTAAGATACAGAAAAGCAGGTTAAACAGCGCTGGCAAATGGAGCAAAATGGGCACCCCACATAGGGAACCCCAAGAACATAGCAGGAGCGTAATAGGAATGTAGGGACCCTGGTAGGTACATTCCCATTATCTTCCTACTATATTCTTAGGGTTCCCTGCATCGGGTTCCCATTTAGCTCCCTTTTTTTGGGCTCCATCTACCCATGGCTAGAACAGAGAGCTGCAACAAATCAATAGGCTTCCGGAAAGCTGCACTAGGCTGGGTACTGGCCTAACACTGTAGCAGTTACAGAGTGGGGGGAATATCCAAGCATGAGGACTGGAGGAATGACTCGCATCAAGTCTCCAAACTAGCCAGTAGCTGTTCATAACCACTAACCTAGGTAGGTACTTTACGAAACACTAAATACCGGTGCTATCTATAACATTATGGATATATAGGTTACAACCTAGATAGAACTTGTTTTGTCCTACCTAGCTAATAATTGAACCGACTGGTCACACACTGATGCATTGGCTGTGCTGCCATCAGGCAGGATGTCATAAAGCCTTTCTCTAGCACAGCCTTTGCGCATAAGCAAGCGCACAACCTAAACCCTAGACCCTGAAACCCATTGATCAAAAGATCTCTGTAGGCATGATATCGTGATACTAGAGGGCTATGTAGGGATTATGTATGGTAGTATAGGTCTGTCACTGAGCGGCAGACCATGCTGAAATCTGAGCTCGTTCCGGTGAGCTTTCCCATCGCCACACGCGTCTTCATTAAATCTCAGCGCTTTCTGGGTTTAGAGCTTGGAGTGTAGGGGTCAGGGTTCAGGGTTTTAGGGGTTAGGGATTAGGAAGTAGGGACACCGGGCTGGCTAGTAGTTGCAGCAGCTACAGCACTGGTAGGTATGTGTTATACCGATTCTGGCATGCATTGGTTTCGACACTAGAACTGTAGAAGTGGTCGCAAGGTAAGCAGCGGTAGCTGTGACGGGTCAAAGTCTGCCCGGATAGGGCCTCGCTTGGCCCATCATGCCCATACTGGACGTACGGTTTACATGTAAGCCTTCAAAGGGTTGATTACCCAAGAACGAATAGTGTGGAGCTGTTTTTGGAACATAGTTACATAAAGGGATCGTATCGGAAGGATATGTGGTTTCCAGTTGAGAGTCATGAACCCAACAATGGAAAATCAAATGGAAAGAACATGAACATGCAATGGAAACTACCTTCTTGTCTAGGGTTCAGGGTTAAGGGCTAGTACCCAAAAATGAAAATTCAAATGAAAGAGAGAGTGGAAAATTAAATGGAATCTGAGGGACTGTAGGGACATGACAGCACTGGGCACTTCATGTCAAGGAAGGGTATATACCCAAATTGCAGCTCACGTCAAGCAACCGAAGCAGCAGCTGTACAAAAACCCTGTGATGATGACACCACGTGTATCGGCAAGAAACAACAGAATTTTCAGGATACGTTCGCCAACATTGATTGCTCTGCAAATCAAAATAGAAAAAGTTGGCGCAAGTGGCAAAACAAAAATGTGTGAACACAACCCCACATCGGTGTCGGATGGATCCAAAACTGAAATCCTCCGACAGGTCTGAATCCTATAACGCCCTACCATCAACCCTGAACCTCGGGCCCCTAGCTCCAATCCCAAATCCCTCCCAAACCCCAACAACCTCAGGCCTTTAAACCTTGAAGTCTGATTAACGGCATTGCCTCCTTTGTGAACTCTAGTTCAACCAATGTTTAGGTCTGCTGAGAGCTCGTTTCTTTTCAACGGATTTTTGTTGGTTGCGCCGTTATGGTGCATTGTCTGTATCGTTCTTATACTAGGACATACCTCCCACGCTTTGAAACCTTCAGAGGCCTGAAAATCAAAACAGAAAAATGTGGTCATGATGGCGATAGGCGATAGCTTAAACCACTATACACCCCCAGTTTCCACTTTTGATTGTCCAATTTCTCCTCCATTTGATTCTTCACTTCTGGTATAGTCTAGCCTACCCCTTGCCCGTAAACTAGTCCCAGCACCCTAATCCCTAAACCCCAGTCCCAGCACCTTAAGCCCTAAACCCTAAACCCCTTATCCCTGAACCCCTAAGCCCTAAAACCCCTAACCCCTAAACCCTAACCCCTAAGCCCTAAATCCCTTATCCCCGAACCTTAGTCCCTGAACCCAAACCCCTGGACCCAGAATCCCCAAAACGTTGGCTGAGGCAACGGCTCGCTTGTCTTATTCCCACCTTGGAGTCGGCGGCCTTGGTTCGCATCTTTCTTTAACGTACGCTGTTTGAGGTTTACAATTTGGGGTTTAGGGTTTAAGGGTTTAAGGGTTTTTTGGCGGTGTAGGGTTGAAACTTTTGAGGGTTGGGATTTTGGGGGGTCTCGCCTCGGGTTCAAGCCTTGTAGGTTTGGGTTGAGTTCTATACGAGGCGGTGCAGAAGCTATCTGGGAATTTTCTTGCAGATGACCCCTTCCTCAGCAAGGACTCAACAGCGGTACCCCCAAACCCTAAACCCTATAGAATTTGGGGTTTCATAAAGAGCCTAGTTTGTGTAGGAAGTCGGGCATACGGATTGACGAAGCTTAGGGCATTGCTTGACTTACTGGTTCTTAGTAGGGAATATGGGAATACATTGTATAAGCAGGATTATATAGGGATGATATTCTATCCCCATGTTCCCTACTAAGAACCTGTAAGTTCAGGTTTAGGGCCGAAGGACTCCAGCTGTTGAACGGGCGTAAGCGAGGATTGCTTAGGGATTCCGCGGGAACCAAACCCGAAACCCTGAACCCTAAACCCCTTTTCCTAAGCCCTAAACCCTGAACCCTAAACTGAACCCTAAACCCTGAACCCGACACCCTACTAAACTTGGGCCCTAGAGGCTAAACCACCTAGGTCCCCAATGCCCCAAGAGGCTCAAGCTTTCAAAGTTCAAGTAAACCGACCAGATTGGGCCAGCATTCTAGTGCCTTGAAACTAAACCGGCCTCAGAACCCCACTAAAAACATATGTTTTGGCTGTTACTTGGATTTCAAGTAGCCATAAATTGAAAAATGTATTTTGGAGGCCCCTATAACAAATTCCAGGAGCAACCACAACAAAGTTTGAAGTTCAGAAAAACCCACGTTGGATCTAAATTGGAAAAAACCGTTGCGGTCCTTGCTGGAGTTTGAAGGCACTTGGAGAGGACTGCGAATCTGACCCCGAAACGGAAATCAGAGCTTGCGGGTGCACGCTGAAGTTGTTCCCCAGCAAAAATGGTGATGGGATGAGATGTTGCTCGAACGGCCGTTGTCAAAACAATTACATGCAACCTGCTGCCAACACAGCGATGTGCCAATCCTTTGTGTAGGACAGCTTGCACATCTTTTGAAAAACATAAGCAGCGGGTTTGGGGGGTCGCACGACCCCCGATTTGCAATCTCAATGATGGGGATGAGTTGCTGCTCGAACAAGACTTCCAAGAAACACTCTTACCTGCATTTCCTGCTACATGGTGACGAGACCGTCCCCTATTTGAGGTCAGCTTGCACGGGTCTAAAACCCCCAACACCCCAACATAACGATGGGATGACGTGCTGCTCGGGCGAAGCTCTTGAAAAATCAAACGTGTAGGTGCCCTTTGGAAAAACATGGCAGACACCGCTTCAGGCGGTGCAAAGCTCGAGACAGATGCGCATGTTTTCACGTGTGTGTAGGCGCGTGTGAAACCTGGCCTGCTGCAGGTTATGGGACGATATTTTTGGAGGTCAGCCTGCGCAGCTTTAAAAAAGCGGGTGCGGGGCGCTTCCTCACACATAATGATGGGAGCGCAACAGCTTTCCATGTATTCTCGAATTGTCTTCCCGCAGCTGCCCAACCCTCGCGAAGCCCATCGGATCCCATGCGGAACAGAGCATAGCAGGAATCTGACACGGGATGCTCAAACCCGTTCTAGCATTGGCGCCACACTCGTCCATGCGGGCATTGAGAAATCGGTCTCAGGCCTTTGAGGAGGTTGACAGCTGTTGCTGCTTTCCTGACATGGACGAGACGCATTTCAATCATTGAGATGGCATTTCGGGTGTAACATAACCCTAAACCCTGAACCCAATATATGTTGCAGCCACGGAAGTTGGGTGCCTGTTAGTCCCCCACCCCTAGCCCAATCCACTCGTGTCCATAAACATTCAAGCCCAGGGCCGCAAACCCCAAACGGTTAACGCTGCGCTCCAATCCAATGGAACCCAATATATACACATATATATATATATATGTATATGTATATGTATGCCGTCTCAAGGATAGAGGTCCATCTACCGTAAGCTCCCCTCCCAGATCCCTGAGCTGAACCCTAAACCCTACAACCGCCTTTCATGGGATACCCAAATCCCGAGGCCCTAAACCCTAAACCCTTAACCCTTAAACCCTAAACCCTAAACCCTTAACCCTTAAACCCTAAAACCTAAACCCTAATGGGATACCCAAATCCTCTGAGTACCCTCCACCAAGATCAAGTCTGCTGTCACAGCCATCTTCTTGACATCGGTGCATCCGGGCAATCCTATGGGCCTCAGAAGCGAAATCAAGGATGGAACGAAAGGATTTAGGATTTAGGTCAGGGTTTAGAGTTCAGGGTTTAGGGTTTAGGGTTCAGGGTTTGGGTTGAGGATTTAGGGTTCAGGGTTTAGGGCTTGGGGCTTAGGTAGGCCACAGACTCGTGTTGTCTACAGGGGCGGGGCATATAGGGTTGTGTAGGGAGCAGGGTTTGAGTATAATGGAGAATCAAAATGGAAAGGAATGTGGAAAATGAGATGGACACTGGGGTTACTGGGGATTGGGCTTCAGGGTTGAGTTACCCATGTTACGAAACACTAGTGTCGCCTGTCACCTGAAGCCCTGAATGCTTCTGTAAGAGCTAGTGTCAGCTTGGAAGCGACGCGAAGAGCCACCACTTGATTGAGAGTTCAAGGTGGTCATTTGCTGGTTTAGGGCTCAGTGGTATAGGAATAATTCCCCTATGTACATCCTACCAATTATTGGGGTTTGAGGTCTGGTATTCGGGATTCAGGGCCTTCAGGTTTGCCTCAACAAAGATCAAAGGTTCGGGACTTGTGCAGGACCCCTGCGTTGTTGCCACTCACCTCTTTAAAGGGCAGCACAGGAACTGCAGTCAGAACAGCCATTGAACGAGGTACCGCTATGAAGATGAAATTAGTCCTATAATCCTTGCACACTTCCACTAAAGGCTGTCTAGGATGCAGGTGAGTAGCATATATCTTTTGGGATCCACCTTGATGCTCATAAGGCCATCAGCCCCTAAGCCTGCCTGTGGCAAGTATGTTTCACAAGTAGCTCAAGACCCCTAGCGCAAAGATCACTCCCTTCCGGGGCAGGCGCAGCCTGATGCCAGCAGCATTTTGCCTTATAGTTGTTATGCACTTACAGAAGGTGCTGCAGGGATTCAGGCTTGGGGTGGCGGTCAGGTGGTGGAGGCTCAGGGTTAAAAAGTCCCAGGGCTACGTAGTCCCCTTTAAGTAGATAGAATATGGCTTGAGGCATATTTCAATAAGATCCCCATGTACACCATATTCGCTACTTAAGGGACTATAACCTGGCTATAACTTGAATTTATTATGGCTAGGTTTGAGGGTCTTTCTGTTCTGGGGGCATCGCAGTAGGAACACCACTGTAGGGACTGTAGGGGCCTGAAGTGCATGTAATTTGCGGAAATCCGCATTGTCAGAACTGGGCCCCGTTCGCGAACCGTGCCATGTGGGCAGTGGAGGAGGGCCCTGCTTCGGAAATGGTCAAACATGTGAGTTGCGATGGCATTGGGGTCGCTTGGACTTTGTAAGGTTATAATTTGTAGTACTTGTCTTGGACAATTTCATGGTGAAAAAGTAGATATAATCTTGATCCAAGTGAGGGACCGTAGCACCCCGATCTAGCATACTGCACAAGTAAGTGTCCATTTCATCCTTCATGTGGTGCTTCATTTGATTCCCGCTGATTCCCTACATGACCCCCCACAGAACCTTTAATCGGACGCCTGCTCCCTAAACCCTAAAACCTGATCCCAAACCCTTCAACCGCACTGTATTGGCGCCCTGCCCACCATCCTTTTTTTGCTGCGGGAGGATCGTAGCATGGTCTGGGTAGAATGTATGAAGGTAGCAGTGTCATTCCTCATGGTACCTTTTCTTGGCGGGGGAGTCCATGTCCACGTACAAGGGAACCTCACTTACGGCGGCGGGACTTCAGCTTCGATGTAAGATGCTGATGACGATGGTAGTTATGAAGCAATAGCAAAATTTCTCAGCCCACGTTACATCCTTTTCGCACAAATATAAGGACTCTCATACCCCAAAACGTATGAAGGATTCCTAACATTGATCCAGATTAGTGGTACAAAACCTCGACACTCGGCTTGGACAACCGATAGGTGGTGGACTCGCAGGCCTCGGGCAGCACGTGCTAAGGGAGGGAGGGGGTCTGCATCATCAGAATAATAGAGGCCCCCAAACCCTCAACGCTATCAACGCTAAACCCCACCAACATGTGTTCGTCTGTTCGATGATAAGTTGGCGGCTTAGAGTGCATCGGATGAAGGTCGAGGGTGCTAAGCACATCTGGATCCTGCCAGCAGGGGGAAACAGAGTTTAGGCTTTAGGGCTTCAGGGTTTATGTTTCAGGGCTTTAGGGTTTAAGGTTCAGGGCTTTGGGGTTTAGGGTTGAGGGCTTTGGGGTTTTGGGTTTAGGGCTATAGGGTTTTGGGCTTAGCGCTTTAAGGTTTGGAGTTTAGTGCTTCAGGGTTTAGGGTTCAGGGCTCTAGGGTTTAAGGTTCAGGGCTTTGGGGTTTAGGGTTGAGGGCTTTGGGGTTTTGGGTTTAGGGCTATAGGGTTTTGGGCTTAGCGCTTTAAGGTTTGGAGTTTAGGGCTTTAGGGTTTAGGGTTCAGATCTTAAATTGGGGCATCAGGGCTTAGGCGGTATGATTTCAGGTGGGTATCGCGGCAGTAGCAGCAACAATTTCAAGAAGTCAAGGAAACAGCACCGCCACTAAGTTGTGGCTCGCAACGTGAATACTTGGCAGGCGATCTTAGTTTCGGGGGGGCACCTAAACCCTAAACCCTAAACCCATGTGTTGATGGCTTGCAGGTGGCATACGCTGACAGCTCGATCACCACAAGTAGCATTTCGACACTGTTGGAGCCCAAATACAGACCCTAAATCCTAAACCCTACAGGTTAAGGGCTTAGGGTTTAGGGTTCAGGTGCCCTGAAAATCCAAATAGATATAAAGGAATTGACACGCATGGGGTGGGGGGGGGATGATATTTGAGCTACAGTCTAAACTCTTTAAAGGGGGGTTATATAGGGGATTATTTAAGGAGTATTATGGGCTTGTTAAGGGGATACTAGGAGTTTCGCTTAGAATATAGCTCATATATACACCGCAAGTGAACTATAGTCTTCATGGTAAGGACTCTAAAAAAGGGTCCAATCTTGGGAAACCTCATAAGAATTTGGCTCGGCAAAATGTTGCTCTCCAGTGCACCCTCAATTTGGGGGGGTTTCCAGAAAATAGGGATCACCATCTGCGAACACCCATGATCAGTAAGCATCATAAAACATTATTGAAGCCTATGAAGGCTGCACACCCTAACACGACCTAAACCCCTAAACCCTCAACCCTATAAACTCTCAAACCCGATCAGCGCTACAAACTCTGCTGCAGACTTCATAGACCCTGAAAGCCACAGACCCTAAACCCTAAATAGTAGTTTTCATCTTTTTCCATTATCCCTACAATACCACTTATAACCCATTATAACCCCTACATATAATGCCCTATATACCCCTATAATCGCCGGAATCGTGTTCTGAAGCAAAGGGCCTGGATAGATAGACTATCATTTCGCTACCGGTTTAGGGTTTTGGGCGTAAGATTGAGGGACTCCGAGAAGGAAACTGACCAAACCTGGGGGGGGGAGGACACGTATTGTATCTGTTCAGGCATGACGGGCCACTTTACCGGAAATGAACCCTAAACCCTAGACCCTAAACCCTAAACTCTGGAACCTCAACCCAAAACCGGTGGTGGGGGCAAAAACTATACACGCATTTTCGGGCCTCTGCATGAATTAACATGAAAAAACCAAACTAAAGATCTTAGACCCTTTAAGTCTAGACCCTAAGCTCTTAAACCCTAAGCCCAAAACCTTGTATAATCCATTATAATGGTTTCCATTTTCTTTTCCATTATCCCCATATAACCCCAATATAACCCCTATAGAATCCCAATATAACCCCAAACCCTAAACCCTAAACCCTACACCCTTAACCCTAAACCCTCAACCTTAAACCCTTAACCCTAAACCCCTGAACCCTCAACCCCTGAACCCTAAACCCTTAACCCTTAACCCTAAACCCCTCTAAACCCTTAACCCTTAAGTAAAAGCATTGAGAAAACCAAGTCGCCGGCCTCTTCCTCGTCGGAGCTATCCTCATCCTCCAGGCTGCTCGCCTGGCCGAGTTTTCCCGCACATCCCTCTGAGGTACATAAGCTAGGGTTTAAGGATTTAGGGTTTA
>CAJNIZ010038091.1:6085-27880 GCA_905231905.1 Symbiodinium pilosum
AAACCCTAAACCCTAATTCCCTGCCTTCATCTTCTGAGCCTCGGCCTCAGCTACCTTGGCCGACGTGCTCGCTTCTGCGCGCGCGGCCGAGGTCGTGGCCTCCACTGAGATGAAGGGTTTAGGCAGGGTTTAGGGCTTNNNNGGCTTAGGGTTTTAGGGTGTTGGGTTTTGGGTTCAGGATCTAGGGTTTACGGTTCAGGGTTTAGGGTTTAGAGGGTTTAGACCCCCTTCCTGAAACATCTATGGCAAGCACTTGAGGCAACCTACCAGGTACGGAGAGTGGCCTCCCGACCCCAAAGCACCAAAAACAGGTCACCACCTGTGAGCTTCTCAAAACAAGACTCTACAATCCTTAAGGGAGACCCTAAACCCTAAACCCTGAACCCTAAACCCTAAACTCTATGATCTCCTTATTATCCCCAGGTACCCCTGAAGCCCTAAGGTAGCTAGGGAACCCCTCTTTTGAGAAAGCACCACCTCCAGATTGAACTTCTCGCGCTCGGCTGCAACGGCACGCTGTTCGGTCTCGTCTGCAACTTTCCTGGGCGTTGATTGTTGGGACCAAGCGTCATCCATGACCCTAGCATTCTAGAATCGCATCATTCCAAACGCTGAAGCTGCTCGGGGCCATGCAGGATTTGAAACATCAAAAAATCTACCCATCTGTCCCCGCAGAGGCGAAACTAGCACCCGAAATGATGCGTGCGTGCCCTACATAAGCACAAGCACCTGAAAAATCTCGTTGTGCACATAGCATGCGGGATGAACAGAAGCAAGGTTTGTCCACAAACGCATTTGGGAGTTTGCAAGAATTGGGTGCCCTTATTTACCCCCAAATATACTGTATCCCTGTATCAGGATCCCCCAGAAGGTACCGTTAATTTTCAGAAACGCCCAGATATTGCACTATAAGAATACCTATATCTTTTCTAGACTCCCCCTTAGCCCTCGGAAGGAGGCAAGGTTCTGGCGCTGGTGCAGTGCCTGGGATAAGGCCTTTGCCAGATCATGCCCTCTTTTCCTTGGCTGCAAGTTTTGGGTTCATGGCTGCGGGTTTCGGACTCAGGGGTTCAGGGGGTCCCCAAACCCTACGATTTGGGGGGTTTGAGGGACTAGGGTTGAGGGTTTAGGGACCTATTTACGCTGCGCTGGTATGATCTATGAGGGACCGCCTTAGGCGTAGGCCAGGTACACAGGTGTAAGAGCCTGCTTTCCATCATCCCCTAGAACTGGTAGTGACATTGAACTTAGGGTTTAGGGTTTAGGGTTGGTAGTGACATTCAACGTACATGCACTTCTAGCTTCAGTCTTTGTTCAAGCAAACGCCATGTGAGGCGCTGCTGCAGCCTTGGCTAGGGTGCAGGGCTTAGAGGTGGGGAGCAATGCCGCAAAGAGAATATGGTAGTTTCCCTAAATAAAGGACCCGACTATAGACCCCAATATACTATAATCCTTATTAAGGGGACCCCCAAAAGGGTACCCCTGAATTTGAGAATCCCCCACTTCGAGCTTTTGGCAAGCGAGCTTCCGGCCACCCATATCTACGAGTCTGTCTTAGGAGGACCCCCCACCCTGTAATAGTGGTATAATAGGAATATAAGAGGACCCTACCATAGTCCCTATTATCCATAATAGTCACTANNACTGGGTGGGGGGTCCCCCTAAAGTCTGTCATACATGCCCCTCTCAAGGAGAATGCTCGCTGTCCTGCCTTGAGATGGTTCACTTCGGCACCACAGAGCCAAAAACTCCAAGCAGGAAAGCCAAATGGGACCCTGAGACCTTGAACCCTGAGCTCTGACTACTGAATTGTCTGCATGAAGCCCTGAATCGGAACTCTAAACCAGAATTATTCATAAACCATTACACCTCAGCATTCGCGACTGAGTGGCTTCTCAAGATCTAGGGCGCGAAGCGCAGAATCATGCGCTCCTGCAGCATCCGCCTCCGAGCTCCTCACCAAGTAGCTTCCAAGGATGGTAGCTTCAAAATTCTCATACTGGTAATAATACTACGAATACCAGTAACACTAAGAATACGAATAACACTCATAGACTTAATGATACAAATATGCAATACGAATTAAAAATTTAAAAAAAAAAAAAAAAAGATTTGGCCCCAAGGATGTTTCCCAAAGCACTAGGTGATGTCCTGCAATTGGTACACCATGAGGGCTCATAACTTTGAAAAGAACGCATGTAAGCCTCGCTGGAACCTAGGAAGGAAAAGGGATGGGTTTTAACACGAGGAACGTAGCAGCCCAAAAGGGAACAACGGCGGCCGAGGGGACGGATTTGTGAATGACTTGGCTGTCAACAACTCAAGAAACACCACGAAGCACAAGTGCCGGGCAGCACTAGAGCTTGTCCAGGCCTGTTTGGGGCACGTTGGCTTCCGTGTCTGTGTCAAGCCCAAGGGACCCTCGCTAGGCTATTCATTTCAGGTTGCGGGTAGGATTTAGGGTTTCAACTTTCAATGCTGATCCACTGCGAAGGAAGGATACATGACTTTGGATTGGGGATCGTGGTGCTTCCTGTACGCAGCAATGCAGAGTTTCTCCTAGCTTTGTCAACTTACTGCACCATTTCAGAGAAAGGAGAGAACGCCACAGAGTGAGCAGTCTTAAAGCCTATAATCCCCCTTGAGTAGATAGNNGATTATGGGGGTATATGGGGATCTTTCTATAATACACCCAGAGCCATATTCTATCTACTTAAGGAGGACTACAGAGTGAAGTAAAACGATCTGGTGCACAGTGCTGTAGCGGATACAAAGCCAGACCCTTCCTCTGCATCCGTCCAGAACTTAAAGCTTACTCGTTAGGGCCTTGGGTTTAGGGTTTAGGGATTAGGGTACGGTCTTGGGGTTGAGGCCTCTTCATACCCCACTATACCAGAATAGATAGTAGTTTCCATTCTATTTTCCATTCTCCCATCATGTACCTTATATATCCCCTATATAACCCCAATATTACTCTATACATATATCCCCTATATAACCCCAATATTACTCTATACTATACCCCTATAAAGTCCCAACCCTAAACCCTTAACCCCTTTAGACTCAAAAGGGATGCTGGCAACTTGCATCTCTGCCAACTTCAATGCTCTGAGGGAGAAATCTCTGCCCTGGGGTTCAGGGTTTAGGGCTTAGGGTTTAGGGTTTAGATACTGGGACCCCTAAAAAACCCCATGTAGTTTAGGGTAGTTCCCATTTTCTTTTCCATTATCCCTGTAAAACCCTATATTATATTGAGAACTGCCAGAACACCAGCCCTCAACCCACCTCGCCCATCCCAACTAACACCACCGAAGAACGAAAGAACAGAGTTGGGACAAGGCTACATGTCGCTGGTACCCCAGAAACCAGATCAAAATGAGGGCACCCTTTTTTCCAATGATTGCTTGTATAAAGGACTAGTGTAAGTGCCAGTCATTAGTCCTCTACTTTGCTGGCAGCACGCAGATTCACGTTCTAGCGTGTCATCCATGGAGGATAGCTTGCGTCCAGAAAGCCAAGTACAGTAAGCCCCGAATAAAGCTGTGATGAGACGTTGATGAAGAAAGGTCCCCTGACAAGTGCCATACCGGCGCGTTCATCAAAACCGGAACCTTTGCATCCACCCACTTGGAGCTATGGGGACACCGCAGCCTTCCAGATACTAGCCGTAGCTATTGGGGCGTAGGATGCACCGCGTCCTTGCTGCATCCACCTTGCTCGCAATCCCATCCCTCTCCTCCTGGCAGATCATTTCATCCAAACTTCAAACGCTAAACTTGAAAGTGTAGGGCGTAGCAAAAGGGCTTCAATGGATCTAGTGCCTCCTGTGCAGGAGCCACGGGGCAAAAAGGCAGGCCAATCATATGGGGCTTGTAGTAGGCACCCCTGGTCTAAGTCAGGCTTGGGGTTAAACGTTCAAGGTGCAAAATCTAAGGTCGTAAGGACCCCATGACTACTCTGCTGCTTGTTGATCGGAAGTCTGTGAAAAGCGGAACACCTTTGAAATGAAGAACAGGTACGGATGCTGCTGATGCCATTTTTGGAAACAAGCCACTTGTCGCACAACAATGACCGACGGAAACGCGCCGTGCTTCAACATGAGTAGCGTAAACCACATGGCTTGGCATCATCGACAAAATCTTTTATTTCCATGCCCACTACAACCCTACAGCCCAAGCCCTGAACCCTGAGCCTGAAACCCTGCGCCCTAGGCCCCAAACCCCGGCCCCTAAACCATAAACCACAACCAGAACCCTGGAAGCTCCTCAGCAGCGGCAAGTTCTCTCCGAACTTCCTCCCGCTCCTTGGATTCCGAGAACCACGGGCTTTCCCAAGGCTTGTGTTTAGGGTGCTTGCTCGGACCCCAAAGGGATCGAAAAATCAGATGCTAGAATAATGTAGGGAAGTATGTACAGATTACATAGGGGTTACTATGGGTTCGTTTAAGGAATTCAACTTCTAGATCCTTAAGGCTCGGGGTGGAGTGTGGTGTATCGTGTAGAGGCATGAGATGCGGCAACATATTGGCGTAACATGGACCAAAAGCTCTGAGATCTTTCATACTTCCAGCGCCCTTTTGTCGGAGTTCTTCTCGAGGGTGGGCCGGGTGTGGGTGACCAAAACCCTAAAAATCTGAATGTCCTGGATTGATTCAACACGCTAGATCCTAGACTTTTGCAGGAACACGGGCTGGCTTTTGGCACCACCGCCTCCAGCACGTACCATTTCTTAAGGAAGCCAAGTCGAAGGGTGGTAGACATTATAGGGAAACTTAGGAAGCATCTGGTAGTATTAGGGAGGATTGGGCCCTTGAACCACACACACACACACACACACACACACACCCTTCAGGACACGCTAACGTATGAGAATGCCTTTTAAACTTCCAAGTCTGGTCATGCAAGTTTTCATGAGTTGGAGTTGTATATGAGAAGAAAAGGGAGTAGAGGGGTACTCTTGGAGATTCCAGGGATGTACAGGATGATCTGGAGATTGTAGGGGTACCTCTGAAAAACTGCAGAAGGAGTTTTTTCCGGAAAACCCTTGCATAATGCTTTGAGATGAGCTATGGTCTAAACTCCTAGTATCCCCCTTAGCAAGCCCTATAACGGTCCCCTATAATCCCCCATAGAATCCCACTTTTTGGGGTTCAGACTATGGCTCATGGCTCAGGAGGTCTGGGAAGTGGGAATCCCTGCAAAAAGAGAGCAGCTTTAGGGTTTAGGGTTTAGGGTTTAGGGTCTGGGAAATTGCTGTGTCATCATGCATTACCCTGAACCCTAAGCCGTATGGACAAGAGGGTTACAACAAAAACCTTGCACTGCACATACTCATCGAGGGACGCTTGATGAAATTCCTTTTTTTGGAATATGGGATACACTTTGAGCTAGGGGAGGCATATGGGGTAGCCCAATTAAAGTGAGGGTCATAATCCATGGGGTGTAGGGTTTAGGGTTTAGGGGTTTATGGTTTAGGGTGCAGGAAATCGAAAGTCTACCAATGCCCTCAAGCGTCAACATCACACGATTCTCAGCATGCCCCCTGGCAACCGAATCGAAATTTGGGAATTTCACAAATCCTATAGAAGCCCGAAGCCCTAAATCTAAAACCCAAGCCCTGAACCTTAAACCCTAAATCCTAAACCCTAAATCTTCGATCCTAAGCCCTCAATCCTCAGCCCTCGCATGCCAAAAACCCCAGTCCCAGCGTCGCATTCCAGAGCGCCGCGCTTTGCGGAGAGCTCCGCCGCCTCCTCAAAGGCCTGCTGATTCCGCGCCTGGCCAGAGAATTTCGGGGTTTAGGATTTAGGGTTTAGGGTTTAGGATTTAGGGTTTAGGGTTTAAAGCTTATGGCTTAGCGTTTAGAGTTTAGGGCTTAGGGCTTTAGGTTTTAGGGTTTAAGGCTTGAGCCTTAGGATTTCGGATTCTGCTTTAAAGGTTATCCTAAATCTTAGACCCTAAGTCCTCACCCCTATGATCCCTTTTCATGGTCCCTGGAGTCCTAAGCTATAGGACAACTTGAATCCATCATATCCAACATAATCCCTAAACCCTAACCCCTAAACCCTAATCCCTAAACCCTAAACTCTGAACCCTATGCGGTCCCCATATTCACTTACATCAGTAGGCCCTGAATCTTGGCTTCCCGGTTCTTGAAACTAAGGGCTTAGGAATCGAAAAGAAAATGGAAACTACGAGATGATTAGGTAGTTTCTACTAATAGGGGGGACCCCAATATGTGCCCCTTTTATGGGACCCCCAAAAAAGGTACCCCAAATTTTTGGAAACCCCATCTGGGTTTTGGGGTCTGGGGCTTCATGGCATGCACACGTGCACAAGCATTTCGTTTCTCAGTTGAAGGTGGTGGAGAAGGCGGCGGAAAGACAGCGTCGTGATACTGCTGCTGTGCTTGATTGACCAGCGAAGCCTGGTACTGATCGATGTGGCAGATCACGGGGGTAAAGCCTTGATACAGCCTTACAAGCAGACCCATGCAGCCGCAGGCATCACTCTCCGGCAGGGCCAGCAACTAAGCCGTCAGTTGGCAGCGGTCTGGGTAGGCTGAGAAGGAGTGCTGCCATCGACGGCATAAAGACGAGTGGGCTTAGGGTTTAGTGCCAATACAAAGGAGCATGAAGGGTTGAAGGATTTGAGAACTTGCGATCTAGGACTTAAGATTTAGGGTTTAAGGCTGAGGGCACCCAACGTTGAATGCAGATTGCTTGAGGCTTACAAGCGATGTATAGAGCTTGGTTCAGGCTTTAAGGGTTAAGGCTCAGGGCTTTGGATTCAAGATTTGAGGATTCACGGTTTAGGGCGTTAGACTTTTGAGGAATCAGGATTTCAAGCTTTGGAGTTAGATTTTGGGGTTCCGGGCACATTGAACACATTGAAGTTACGTGATAGGCGTATATGAAGATTCACCAGTATTCAGAAGGAGTATATGAAAACTTCTTAAAATGATTCGTATATAATCCCTAAACCCTAAACCCGGCCTAAACCCTAACCCCGAACCCGGGAAAAACCCCCAAACCCATCCAAATCCCCGCACAATTGGAGTCCCGAAGGCCTATGTGAGGCTTGCTGATTTCAAGTGCAGAGAAACAGAGCCACGGAGGTTAGGGTGTTGAGTTTAGGTTTTAGCGGGACCCTAGTTGGGGAGTCTTCTAGGTCCTAGTGCACGGAATACTAGGCTAGTTTTTTCGGAGTTGTGGCGGCAGCTCCTTTGGAGGTTTAGAGTCTGGGATTTGGAGTAGGCCACCTGACGATGTTGCTCTTCACCAAACTCCGAACTCCAATGTAGAAAATACACGCATCATATCATCATGCTTATACCATACACTTGCAGTATAGGCACCATTTCCTACATAAATGCAATGACTATTTCATGGTATGGCTTACGGAGGCCCCAATATGAAGCCGCAATCCCTAAGCCCTGAACCCTAAAGACTCGACCCTTTTCTATCCCTAGACCGTAAACCTTAAACCAAAAGCATCCTGTGTCCCAAAGCCCTATTCTAATCATTTGGGCTCCTACGTCACACGAATCACCTTCTATAATGACGTCTCGTAGCCTTCACGATGTAGTGGAGCTGAGAAATGCATGGAGACTCCAACGTTTATTAAAAGATCCAGGGGCTCGGGTTTAGGAGCTCAGGCTATATGGGAGATTGTCAAAATTATGGTCCCTTTTTGGGTCCCCTGAATTAGGCCCCGTATTATAATAGGGACCCAAAAAGGGACCATAATTTTGACAGTCCCCCATATGCCATAATCTATTGGGGTTTAGGAGTTCAGGGCCTTATCATATGAAAAGATGGACCTAGGGGTGAGGAACAATTAGGAACCCAGGGGGTGGCCGTAAACCCTAAAGCCTCAATGGCCAGGAGTCGTCTTGAAACTATAACCCTAGAAGCTGGGCTTCTGATAAAGAACTTCAATTAAGGGGTTTAGGGCTACCATATTATGGATACATAGCTATGGGGTTTCCTAACTTTGGAAACTGAGTTTTAAGACATTAACATCAACGCAAGAAATTCAGTTGAGCGGCTGCAAGCATGGCGTTCTCCTCGCGTATCACCTGCTTACACAAGATCAATTATGGGGTCGGTGTTACTGCTTTCTTGGAGGTGCTGCCTATACCTCTGAACCCTTGCTGGCATACCCAAGTGAAGCATTCCGGGATTAAGGTGTGGGTTCGCTCTTGCAAGCATGCATTGTGCAAAATTACAGTCAGAAACCCGCTCAGAATAGTAACTCAAAGCAAGACCCTGTCTGTTTCTAGAAGAACCCCCACAAGAGGAGCAGATGTCAAGCCCAAGGCCGTTTGGAGGTTTTAGGGTCTAGGGTTTAGGGTTTGAGGTCAGCAGGGCCTGTTAGGGATATAACTGGGCCGTCCTCATCACATGGACACCCAGACTCCTGGCAGCATCTAGAAAGTAGAACCGAAAAACCCTAAACCCTAAACTTCATATTTGTGTTATGTGTGTTCTGGCAACCTTGAAAGGGGATCAAGAACCCAGAAGATGGTATTCCATGCCTGTATTGGGTTGATTTCAGGAATCTTTACATGAAGCCTTCAGTCCAAGCTGTCCCGAATCTCGGGTGTCGGGAGGACCCTAAGCATCCAACGCGCATACAAGGGGGGCGTTCTCCCGGCACAAGTCCATACAGGGGTCTAGGGTTTAAGATTTAGGGTTTAGGGTTTCTTCGAATGATGTATACCATTACGGTATATGGTCTACAACACTGTGCCCACATTTATCTGCTGACTTAAAACCCTGGCGACGGTAGCATGTTGACGCGACTTGTTGTAATGCCAGAGCAGCAAACTGATAGCTGAATTAAAACAAGGCCAGCAGAATGTTTACCAAATTGCAACCGAAGCCTCAGACGCGCATCTATGAGTGCACATTTTTCTGGAATTTTCCATCCCAACCCCATGAACACCCTGAATCCTACAAATCAAACCAACGCGCCCCTGTACAGTCCCTAAACCCTAAACCCTAAACCCTAAACCCTAAGTCCTAAAACTGCAGGGACCTGGACTTCAGGCGGCACCGCAGTGAGGGAACGTCGTAACTCTTTGAATTCAGCATCTTGCCGCAGGAGCCTGGTTCAATGCATTGGAGGTTTAGGGTTGAGGGTTCAGGGTTTAGGGTTTAGGGTTTAGGGTTTTTGGTTTAGGGTTTAGGGTTTTGGCGTCGAATTAGGCTTTAGGGTGTACTGCGCTTCAAAGGCATTCGCCCGAATTCCCGTCAGAGTTATATGGTCATAGTCCTCCTTAAGTAGATAGAATATGGTGTATGTGGGGATTTTTCCATATACCCAAAGCCATATTCTATCTACTTAAGGGGGACTATAATGGCTTAGAAACCATCCTGTTGTGCAACAATTCGGAGCTTGCACTGGGTAGCATGCTGTGGTTCAAGCACTGCAAGTGTGTGTGTGACATGTTTGGGGCCGACCCTGCAAACCTGTATAACCCCTGTATGATCCCTGTATATACACTATTATAATGTAGCAGTTTCCATGTTATTTTCCATCATCCCAATATAACCCCGACAAAACCCCTGTATACATACCCTATAAAAATGGGTTTCGCATCTGCAGAAGCGCCGCATAACGCGTCGCGCGGCTTTGGATTTTTTTTGATTGTATATTACTGATATTCTCGTTATAATTGTTATCATCATTACTGTTTTTTGTGGTTTGTATAATTATCTTTGGGCCTTCGCTTGTAGGGACCCTAACCCTAAACTCCACCGGTAATTATCCAGCTAGGAAACTCGGCGAGGCCTTTACTCGTAGATTGCCAAAGGCTGCCTTGCCAGTAATCTATTTTAGTATCCACAACCTCTGGAATTGATTGTTAGCAGGGCGTAACGGAATATATTATATGAGTTCATACTGGGATGATGTTCCTTTATTCCCTACCAACCACCAGTAAGTCTAACAGAAGCTCTAGTTTCTATCTGCTCATACATCCCAGAAAAATTGGTAATTATCCAAAATTAGGGTACACCAATATAGACCCCAATATACCATAGACCTTATTATAGGGATCCCCAAAAGGTACCCCTTTTTTTCGGAAACCCTAAAATGAAGATGGTTTCACCTCAATCTCAACTCGCAGGGTGTCCATGTTCACCCCTACTTTAGGGTTTAGGGTTTAGGGTACTAGGTCACAAGGCCATGTCCCGGACCACCCTGCACCTGAACCGAAACCCATTAGCACAAGATGCCAAGCATGCCAATGCTGTGCGCATTTCTTATTCTGCCCCCACAACCCGAACCAACCCTACAACCGAAACCCTAAACCTTAACCCCCCCAAAAGAAATCCATTCCATCCCTACAGAAACCCTTGCACGAACCCAAGCAAATCGACATCGTAAATGGCTTGCTTACTAACGCGGTTTAGGGTTTAGGTTTTAGGTTTATCTCTTTTACAAAACAACCAGAATCGTTTAATGGCAGCACTTAAAGAGGAAAGACACAGTATGACGCACCACATACTCCAGCACCCGCAAGTTCCGTATGAGCCCGGGTTGATTCCTACAAACCTACAACTATGGGCTTTTACTTTGAGAATCTGGGAGGATTGACTAAACCCTAAACCCTAAAAGGACTTGGGTTTTAGGGTTTAGGGGAGTATGGTTTAGGATTTAGGGTTTAGTGGTGTCCGAGGAGCTGTTCTCCAAGCGTCAAGAGCTTCGCTGCCACAACTTTGGACAGGTCTTGCTGGGCAGGCCCCAAGTTTACCTCGCTCGTCGGAATCAGGAACCATCCAAACCTCCAAAACCCTTTAATGATTTCCTTGATGAGAGCCACTCTGGTGGTGAAAGCACTTGGGGTCGGCCTGTAGGTCTAGGTATATGTTAGGATTCTAGTTTCAGAGTTGTACCCTAAGCCCTAAACCCTAAACCCTAAGCCCTAAACCCTAAACCCTAAGCCCTCAGGATTTCTTTGGGTGACACCTCTCTCTACCCACGAAGAGGACTTTGCAGCCGCTTGAGGCTGCAGTAGATCTGTCTTAGGGTTTAGGGTTTGGGCGTCTTGTTAGACTGCAAAATTGGACTGGCTATGACTAGCTCAAGAATAGCTTCAAAAAAATGAAAACTTGGCTCCAGGCCAAATTTGGCGATGACAGAGCCCAACTGGCAAAGGGCCAAATCGGCTCAAACAGAACAAGCTCGGCTCCAAAAGACACCCATTAGTTTGGGTTTAGGGTTTAGGGCTTAGGGTTTAGGGTTTAGGGAAGTCGACTCCACAAAGCACAGATTGGCTTCAAAGACACAAACTGGTTCCAAAGAGGTTGCCAAGTGGTTACAAAAGATGCAGATTGCCCCCCACGCGAGAAAAAGTATGAGTTAAAGGGTTCATGTTCAAATTGCTTAAGCCATTTCAGTCCAGGAATGACTTGTGCTGATTTCTGCCACGAACTATTAAATCCTCAATTTTCTTGTACGATTGGTTCTCTCTTACTGGGGGGATAGACCTACAGTCTATCTGGTCCCTGTATACTCCCTATAGTGTCCCTGTAGAAGCCCTATATAACCATAACCCTAAACCTCTAAAACCCTCAACCCTACACCTCCTAAGACCCTTGACCCTAAAGCCTACACCCTAGCCCTAAGCCTTAATCCTAAACGCTCGGCCCTTAATTTAAACCCTAAGCCCTAAATCCTAAGACCGAAGCCCTGCACCCTAGACCCTAAACGCCCAACCCCAAGCCCTAAACCCTGAAACATAAGCCCTATACCCTCAACCCTAAGGCCTAAACCCTCAACCCTAAGCCCTAACACCTAGACCCTAAACCCCGAACTCTAGACCCTAAACCCCGAAACCCTAAGCCCTAAACCCTGAACCCTGGACCCTAAACCCGAAAACCCTAAACCCTAAGCCTCTTCTTTAAAAAATGCCGAGCTACGGGACCCGAGCGCCTCCGCGCCGAGGCCAGGGAATCCTGCAGAGCCTGCAGGCGGCGTTGGGGTTTAGGATTTAAGGATGGAAGATTTAGAATTTAGGGTTTAGGGCTTCAGGATTGCAAGATTTAGGGTTCAGGGTTTGGGGGTTTAGGGTGTAGGGCAAAAGTTTGGGATTTGAAGTTTAGGTTTTGGGGCTTTAAAGTTTAGGACTTAGGGCTTGGAGTGCACAGTATAAAGTTTTAGGTTTGGGTTTAGGTTTTGGAAGTTTCCCTAAATTACGAAATTTATATAGGGCCCCGTATTATAATGGGAACCCAAATATAGGACCCCGTATTATAGGGAATTTAGACCAATCCCCTTTTAGGGTTGAAGGTTTATAGGGTTTAGGGTTGAAGGGTTAGGGTTGGATTGTTCAGAGTTTCGGGTTGAGGGTTTCTACGGGGTTTGCAGTGTATTTGGGTCGTATATGGGGGTTAAGACGTAACGCTTAAGCTTTCGGGTTTCGGGTCTAAGGTCTGGGGCTTAAGCTTTGAAGTTCAGGATATACAATAAATATCCTATCGAAATTGAGTAGTTTCCATTTTCTTTTCCATTATCCCTATATATAATCCCAATATATACCCCCAGAGAACCCTATACACCCCTTTAAAGGGACCTAGGGTTGCATTTCTTTTCCATTATCCCCATGTAACCCCAATATACTATAGTAGCCTTTAAGGTTTAAAGCTTTCGGGCTTGAGCTTTTGGCGTGGGGGCTTGGTGTTTTGTGTTAAGGGTTTAGGGTTTAGGGTTTAGGGTTTAAGGTTCAGGGCTCAGGGTTTTGGGGAATTTAAAGCCTTTTGGGTTGAAGGCTTAGAGGGGGTTAGGGTTGCGATGCTGCAGGGTTTCAGGGGTTGTGGAAGGCTACTAGAAGGATTAGCCAATCTTGACGGGGCTAAGACATGAGCTGCCATGTCCCTGAACCCTACACCCTGAACCCTAAAATCGAAAGCCCAGACCCAAAGCCCGAAACCATAAACTCGAAATCCTAAACTCCTAGCCCGAAACAGTAGGAGGTTGGGAGCTATATCTCCAGTTAGGGCTTCGAGCAGAGAGCTCGGGCGTTCAAACTCAGGGCTTTGGCTGAGGACCTGAAGGTGCAGGACTGCTGGTTCTTGTTGCGCTTCTGGGTTAGGGTCTAGGATTCAGGTACTACGATCATAGACGGGTTAGAGTTGAGGCGAGGGTTTCGGGCTTTTGGGTTGTAATCTGGAAGATGCCGTTTAGGGAACAACCTAAAACCCTAAACCCTAAACCGTGTTCCTGGTAGTTTGATTGCCCAGATAGGGTTCAGGCATTGAGATTAGGTCCATCGAAGTGGCAGCAATCTGGCAAGTGGAGTTTCCAGAAATTAAGTATCCCCATATGAGCCATAGTCTAAACTCCTAGTATCCCCCTTAATAAGCCTTATAATGCGACCGAGGCTCCACAAGTATTAGGGTTTAAGGTTCAGGGCTCGAATGGCATAGGATATTCGGCTTCAGGATTTAGAGTTCCGACTTGAAAGTTAAGGGGTGTTGGTGATTTTAAGGCAAAGGGTTGAGGGATCTAAGATTTAAGGTGCAAGCCCGCGTTGCTTGGGACGTGACCGCTAGCCAAACCCGAATGTCTCTGTTAGGAAGCTCCTGTGGTGCTCTTCCACTAATTGTATATGGCCTTGTGTCTCATGCATACTGTAGGTGGACCTCCCACCCAACGATACTGACTATAAGGGATAATAAGGAAAATATTAGGGTCCTCTTATATTCCTACTATACCAGTATGGGGTCTCCTCCTAATACATACTCCTGTTGATGGACAAAACCCTGCATGATCAGGGTTTAGGGGGTAGGGTACCCAATCCCTAGGGATTCTACTTAGGGTCATGCAGGATTTTGTCCATCAACCGTATGTGCCCGATACATACCGCAGACCAAGGGCCCATCCCGGAGGCCTACGGCTGAAACCTCCCTCTGGATGTTGCCCCTTAGCTCTGAGCCCTACACACCCCTATATTATCCCAGTTTCCGTGTCATGGTCCATGTTCTGTCCATTAGGAACGTCAGCTGTAAACCCAGTTTCCGTGTCATTGTCCATGTTCTTTTCAATCTGAACGTCCACTATGAAAGCGAAAAACAGACACCAATCTCCTCACATCCCTATAAATCCCAACCCACCACCACGCTTTGAAGCCAATGAGCCTGTGTCTGCAAGTACTCAGTTAGCTCCCTCTCCGCTTCAAGTACCTTGCCCATTGGGCTGCTTGCCCTAAACTTAAAACCCTAAACCCTAGAGTAAAGTCCCCTATTGGGGTTATATGGGGATAATGGAAAAGAAAATGGAAACTACTATTTAGAATTTAGGGTCTAGGGTTATAGTCCCCCTTAAGTAGATAGAATATTCGATATGTGGGGATCTTATTATAATATACCCAAAGCCATATTCTATCCAGGGGGACTATAACCCTGAACCCACACTGTTTAGGCTTCATGGTAGGGTCAAGTTGGGAATCCAGGTCCTGTGGCTTAGGAACAGCAGGCTGCTTTCAGGGCGTTGGATTCAGCGTTTAGCGCACTGTGCTTTGCATAGAGATCCTGACTACTCATACGGTGGATACTGGGCCAATGATGGAGAATCAAGTGGAAAGGGAGAGAAAAATCAACTGGAAAGTATGTTCTCGGCATGGGGTTACGAACAGTAGACCTTCAACGGCTTTGACTCACAGACGGGAATTGCAAAATCTGGCGCCGGAGCCTGTAAAGTTGGCGTTACTCTCCGCACTTTCAGAGAAATTAACCCGCAGGATGATTGAAAGTGCGTCGTCTCGAAAGAAACGGCATGCAGATTTGGAAGTTCCAGGAATACCCAACAACGCTACACAGGTGGGGACTCAGTATACTGTCTGGTGAGGGACCATTCATAAATCCGCTGTCTCAACCTCTCCAGGAAGATCTAGACACATTTCACTATCCTGGCAGCTTGGAGGTGCGGTACACGTCTACAACTTTGAGGTACATTTTTGCGCGTCTGTGATTATTGAGGCACTTGAACCCTCAGGGCCATCATCATGGAAAGAGGACATATGGTCATGTGAGGCATAAGGATCGATCCTCGTTGAATTGGATTCTTTCTTGACGCTTTGGAAAGAGCAGCTTCCTCTGCTCAAGCCATCCAACACCTCTTTTGCTTAATTCATCCCGATTTGCTTGCTTGGATAGCAGTCCTGGTAATCCATGACAGGACCTTCAACCACCGCACGCACTGAAAGGTGCATTCGTAGCAGCAAAAGGGGGAACATCATAGCGATGGTTAGAATACTAGGCCCCACAGAAACCATTGATTATCTTTAGGGATGATGAGACCGCCGGATTCTGGTATCACACGGATCGACTTGAGGATCTCAGAGCAGTTTCAAAAGGCCTTTGGGTAGGTAGGAATGAAGGAATGGATCCTTATGGTAGTCCTATATAACCTATTATGATACTTCCCATTTTTGCCATTCCTCCCTTCCCAGCTAACAAACGGCCAGGAGAAGGCCTGGGACCAGAACCATGATGTCAAAATCGCCGAAGGACTGCACTTCCTAAGAAGGCCTCAAGCACAGTCGACATGAACTGCAAACATGCCCTACAATTCCTGCAAAACCCTGGTCTCACACCTGTGAAGCCCCGAGATCGTCTTAATAGTCTCGCATCATCTCTACGCGCTCTACACGCTCTATACTATGTAGAGCCTAATCCGATTCTATTGTATCCCTTGATTTTCCGCAGCTTGGCAACGGCCGGATCGTTGTCCGCGGCTGCTGGTTCAATTTCTGCAGGTACAGGTATAACCACCATGGCAATGCGAAGAGAAGGGGATCGTGTAGGGGCCTAAGTATTTGCAAACATCATCTTGAGATCTATTCAAAGCACCCAATACAAGAATTATAGAAGGAATGTAGAACCACAATGTTGGTACTAGTAATTGTTTAGGCCTATATATATATATATGTATGAAGAGGTTAGGGGTCAAATATGTTTTATGTGGGTGCTGTAGGGCTGTTGCTTGCAGGGGGTTTAGGGGTTTAGGGTTAAGGCTTAGAGGTTTAGGCTGCGGGGTTTACCGGCAAACCTCGACAGCTTCATACCGGACATGAAGAAATTTGCCATGAATATCCCTAAACCCTAAACCCTACGCCCTGAACCCTAAACCCTTAAGTTAAGGGCGGGCTTGGGGAGATTCAGGCCTCCGAGTTTATTCCGTTCAGATGAGGCATTTGAGCTTCAGTCTAAACTCCTTGTATCCCCCTTAGTAACCCATATAATCCCCTATATAATCCCCTAAAAAACCCCCTTTAAGGAGTTGAGACTGTAGCTCATTTAGGTTGTTTAGATGGCAGTCCTTAGGGTGCTGCCACAGGTTAGGGTTTAGGGGTTTAGGGGTTTTAGGGTTTGGGGGTTTAGGGGTTTGAGGTTCAGAAGTTTAGGATTTAGGATTTAGGGGTTTAGGGTTTAGTGGAACCCCAAGAAGCGGCCTGCAAAGACTGTTGTTCTTTGTGAAAATTGGAGGCCCTGAAAAAGTTGGGCGTGCCTTTTCGGGAGTCTCTAGTGGAAGGGTGGGAGCTTGATTGGGGCCTCTTCCCTGAAGCGACCCAAAAACCTCCACAGCCCTAAACCCGCTAGCACCCTGAAACAGCTATGGCCCAAAATCATCTAAATTCACTGGTGTTAGTAGGGAATAAGGGAATATACAACCTAAATAACCCCGATACAATATACTCACTTGTTCCCTACTAACCCCCAATAAGTAAGAACTTGCACTCCAGAACCCAACCTTGATCCCTGAACAGGACAGGTATATTCCCGAACACTAGTGTTCTCTGCAACACTGATTTTAGGAGACTAGATGATATTGCCTGGTGATAACTTGGGCTTTGCCCTACCTAGCCTTAAAATGCCTTAAACTCATGACAGAATTCGTCCCTCATCATCCAAGTCCTCATCCGGTCATCACAGCATCGGCTTTAGGGGTTGGGCTTCAGAAGTTCAGTCTTGGGAGCGTATGAGACTTCGTTGAAGCTTTCACGTTCTTATCGTGAAAAGGCAGACGACAGCAACATAGTCCTGCTACATGGAAGACTGGAAAGAAAAGGCCGGAAACTTTACACACCAGAAAAGCATTATACCATCCTCCCAACTTTTCAAACAAATGAAATCTTAAGCTATATGACCGAACCATGCCTCCGAACCCCAAAGCGAAACAATGGCAAGCAGAGAGGCATGGGCAGATTATTCAAATTGTGGTCCCTTTTTGAGTCCCTACCATATCATTGGCAAATAGAAATCATGGTACCCCCCAAACCCGAAACTCTCCATGCAAGTCAGCTTTTCGAGCATGGCCCCTTGTCGGCCGTTAGCAGCTAATATACGCGGAGCAATGATTGTTCCTTGGCAGAGGCGGTTTAGGGTTCAGGGTTGGCGAACTTAAATTTCGGAGATTCAGCATCATGCAGTGGCTGGCAAACATTTTAGGGTTTCCTAAGCCAAGGCTATGAAAACTTGTAAACCCTAAACCGCACGTTTGGGGTTTAGCGTTTCGGGTTGCTCCTGACCATGTTCACCCTCCTCTGACTCATATTAGTTCAGGGTTTGGGGTTTAGCATGACAACTACCAAGGCTACTAATAACTACTGCTCTTGTTACGCACATTTGAGACGCTTTCAGAGCAGCACAACTGACAACCACACTCCCCTAGGAAGATAGAACTACAACATCCGCTTTTGTAGTTTCATACGAAACCCAAGACTTACCTTGGGTTACCTAGGAGTCAAGGAATGGACCCTTACAGTAACCCCAGTATAACCCATTACAGTAATTTCCATTTTTCCATTCCTTGATTGATTCCCAGCTACCCAAAGGTAAGAGGAAGCATGATAGGATCCTCGGCGTTAATCTATTATCTGCCATAACTAACCCTACGCCATACGCACGAACCCACGCGCCAAGCCTTAAATCCTAAAAGCTGAATCATTAACTCTAGAAGCCTGAACCCTAAACCTTTACAAACTATACGCCAAAACACGTAGACCGCAAACCCCTTGAAAACCAACACCCAGAAACCTAAAAAACGGAAAACTCAAAACGCTTGACCCTGAACTTTTTCAAAATCTTAAAGCCCCGAAATCATCCATAGCCTTACTGCTTGTTGGTAAGGAATAGACCTACACCCTAAATCCTAAACGTTACGCTCTAAACCCTAAACCCTATACTATATTCCCTTATGCCTACTAACAACTAATAAGTAGAGATAGTATAGGGTTTAGGGTTTATGCCGTACTAGCAACCAGTAGGTAGTTGCCAGGACACCAAGTCTTTGGCACGACCGAGTTGTCCCTTGGCATCCAAGGCCAGCTTGTTCTCGAAGCCATTCACTTCTCCTGTTTAGGGCTCAGGCTTTAGGGTTTAGAGCTTCGGGTCGAGGGTTGCGGGTTTCGGGTTTAGGGTTTGGAGTTTACCCTAAACCCTAAACCCTAAACCCCTGGATAAAGACTTCGGGTTCTAGGTTTGGGGTGAAATAGAATTGCAGCTAAGCAGTGATGAGCGGGGCACCCTTCTAGCAGGCCTACGTGGCATATAACCCTAAACACTGTCCAGGACCCTCAACCCTAGACCCTAAGCCCCTAAATCCTAAACCCTAACTAGGCTTGATGGTCTGTCTAGGGTTGCCGGTTAAGTTACCATAGCAGGTTCCCTTTCGAGGTGTTATAGTGCTATGCAGAGGCTATACTGTTGGGTGAAGTTACATGGTAAGGTTACGCACGTATACATAAAGGTATAGTAAGCAATGGAGTTCCTAGGCATAGCACCTTGGCTTCAATTTCTTAATAACGACCCTGTTGTCTTCTGTGGGGTAGACCGCTTCTTAACCTTCAGAATGGCCCGGTAACACTAGCTGTAGTATAAGGGGCCACATACATTCTATTCAAGTTCTAGACTAACAGTTTCATACTTGTCTATCCAGGCAGAACTTTGTCCTGCTTCGCCTTGGGGGCTCTGTCAAAAGTAGGAGCCCTGGGGTCCCGCTAAAAGGTCTTTGGGGGATGTCTTGGGCTTAGGGATTCAAGTTTCATGATTGTCCAAGAAGGGAGCCCTGGAAACCTTCAGGATACGTAGGGATCATACCTGGGTTCCTGGGGATCCATGCTAGGGATTGACCAGGGGTCATTTTGAGAAACTCCCACTAAAAACCCTAAGCCCTAAACCCTGTGTGGCCATGTACCTAACCAGTAGTTTCCATTTTCTTTTCCATTATCCCTATATAACCCTATATCCCCATATTATATGCTAAGTTATACCCTATATTATACCATTATACCCTGTATTATACCCTATACTATACCTTCAAACCCTAACCACATCGAGTATGTGCGGACTCCTTCCAGAAAGCCATCACGGCGGTGAGAGGAGATTCTTGCTAGAGAGGGGATGAAAGACTCGCTAGACTGACCCTTAATTGCTGGGGGTTTACTAGGGAAGAAGGTAATGCATTATATCATCGGGGTTATATAGAGATAATGGAAAAGAAAATGGAAACTACTGCATTGGGAAAAAGGAAATGTACTGTATAGGCAGGATATGGGGATTATGTTCCCTTATTCGCTACTAACAACCCGCAAGCTAAACCCTCTTCTTCCTGGGCAATGAACTGACCTTTGCCCCAGGTCGTCCGCCTACAAGACCAAAAGCGGACTCCAGGTTTAGGGACCGCTAGCGATCAAAATCACAGCGCTCAGCCCTCAACACCAACCCCAAGCCCTAAAAAAGGGTTTGGGATTTAGGCTAGCTCATGACACCTAAGTCAAACCCCTTCAGGGCTGTCAGGGCGCAGCAGCTAAGATTCTGCAAGTAAGCTTAGGGTTCAGGGTCTAGGGTTTAGGGCACCCCCCAATTGTGAAAACTCCACACATTGCCCTCGGAGGCCTGCTTTAAATGCCACTTTGTGCAAGGCTGCCATGAGAGACCTTGGGTCAAGGGTTTAAGGTTTAGGGTTTAGGTTTAGGGTTTAGGGTTTAAGATTTAGGGTTTAGGTTTAGGGTTGAGGGTTTAGGGTTTAGGACTCTGCAGAGTCTGCGCTGGACATGGGGAGCCGTTTATACGAGGATATAAGGACACCACAACCTTAAACCCAAAAAAATCAGCAGTTGGGACTCTGAAACTTATGGCTTTGAGATCTAGCGGCGTAGGAAACAAGTTTAAACGGGAGTTTGTCAAAGCAGCCGTTATATAGGAGCTTCCCACAATAGGAAGACCATCAGGGTTTGGGGATGAGGGTTCAGGGTCAGGGTGCAGGGCTTCAGGTTTAGGGTTAAGGGTAATTTCCCCAAACAGGGGACACCAGTATGGGGACCCCCAAAAATGGTACCCTTAACTCTAGGAAACTCCTACGTTTCCTTCAGCGACAACCCCCATAGCAGCTGTGCTTACCCATCTCTGTATCCTGGATGGTTTCAAGACCTTAAACCCTAAACCCTAAAACACACTGTAAACCCTAAACCCTAAAACCTGAACAAACCTTAAACCCCAAACCGATAACAGGGCCACCACTCTTGAAATCGGAATCAAAGCTGACAAGCGATGCAACATTCAGATGGCAGCTTCTCAAATTAAGTTACCATAATGGGTATGTAAAGTAACTACTAGGGTTTCCCCGATACAGTAACTTGAATTGAGTTCCTTAAGCCCCTATATTCCCCCGTTTTCTATTAATTGTCCATGTTCTTTTCCATTTGATTCTCCATCATAGGGGTACATCCCTATACACCCCTTTAAGGGGACCTAAGGTTTCCATTTCATTTTCCATTTGATTTTCCATTACAGGGGGATAATATCCCGACCCTAAACCCTAAACCCCAAACCCGGAGCCCTAAACCTTAACGGGGGGGGGGTGGTGTCGGGATCCCCAGGATCTATGGAGATTATGCGGGGATGAGGGGGTCCCTATTTGGATTGAAAGTAGCAGAATGCAAAACAAGAAAACTCAGAGCATATTGGGTTTTGGGTTTTGGATTTAGGGGGTTTAGGGTCTCATTACAACTTAAAAAAGTAGTGCTAGTACTCCGGCACGTAGCCAGCACCTTCCATATATCTTAAAAACAATGCAAAGGTTCATCCAACAGCGACCAACAACCACCCAGCATAGGGATAATGCTGAGGAACTCCCGCATGGCTCATGGTTTGATAACAAAACTCTAAACCCTAATTTTAACCCTACACCCTAAACCCTAGACCCTAACCCCTAAGCCCTCCACCCTGGGACCTGCCAGGTTGCTTTCACGGTTTTGTTAGGGTTTGGGATGTAGGGCTCAGGATGTAGAGTTTAGGGTGTGCAAGGAAGGAGTTGTTGGGGAACTAGGGTTCAAGGCATGCACGAGGAAAAACATGTGTTCTTCGATTGTGAAGCAATGGTCTGCGCCCTAGCAATGTATAACATGTCAACTAACATGTGCGTGCACAAGATTGAGCATTCAAGGGGCATTCTGTTTGTCGTTTGCTGGCATTCTATGTTTTCTGGTTCAGTTGGGGTGCAAACAATCTCGTCTGTGTCAAAATGGGTCTCTGTGATCTTCTCAAGCACATATGGTATGAAACCCCTAAACCCGAATCCACATTCACAAAAATCATCCCCAGCTAATTCCTCCAAAGGAGGGGCCCCTAACGTCTCCTTCATCCGAGCTCCGCACCCATACAGCCCCCTAGAGTCTGGGTTTAGGGTTTAGGGTTTAAGGATTAGGGGTTTAGGGTTTAGGGCTTTGAAGAAATCCGCCGACCCCGGCCTGGCGGGATGGCGCACAGTGAAGCCTCTTCGTTCT
>CAJNIZ010038091.1:27980-40674 GCA_905231905.1 Symbiodinium pilosum
CACACCTGCAGACTGCAGAGATGGATTGGAAGTCGCGGTTTCTTCCAGATCGGCCGCCGCCCCGGCCCCCTCATGCCGGGGTCGGCGGCAGCGGCGCAAGCCCTTAATTATTGTGGGCCATTTTGGGGGTCCAAGAGCGCTTTGCATTTTGGAGCCGAAACCTCGCCCAATGTAAAGAGATGTGTTTGACAGACCCCCCAAAAAATGGGAAGAACAATTAGTTAGATCTTCAATTGAGTTTAAACAGGTTTTGATTGGCTTACAAATGATCTTATGTAGCTTGTAATTCATATTTACTTCCTTAGACGCAGGAGCTCACCTTGAAAGGTTTAGGGTTTAGGGGTAGAACCGCTTTGAAAATGAAAATAGGAAAGCTGATCCTCCTTGAGCTGCAACTTGGCATAAACCCAAAACCCTATATTAGTTATCCCATTGTAGTAGTTTCCATTTTCTTTTCCATTGTCCCAATACAACCCCAATATTACCCCAATGGGGTAAGCCAAACAAGCACCTCTGCTTGAGAGCTCTCGAGCTCTTGCTTTATAGTCCCCCTTAAGTAGATGGAATATGGCCTATGTTGGGATAACGGACAACAAAATGGAAACTACTACAACGGGGGGACCATAGGCCCTCTGCCTCTGCTCAGCAGCTGTGGAGCTCTTGCTTGAGGCTTCTTACCTCACCCTCCAGTTTATCTTTGCCTCCACAACACTTCAGCTTCATTGCGCCAATCTGTAGCACCATCTGCACACCTGCATTGGAGGCTCGCTTTGCCGCTATGTCTCGAGACTTGGGGCAACCCAAGCACAAAGAAACGGCATTGCTGACCCGGTAGTGAACAGCCCTAAAATTGCAGCCCCCCGCCCATATTGCAAACTTCCAAACCTAGTATTTCGTGAAGCTCCTCAAGAAATCTCTCTTAATGCTACATGCCACCATTCTAGTACTATTGTATACTGGGGGAGACTATGTCCCCTTGGACTCAATCCCTGAAGATATGGTAACTTGCAATGACTATGTGTCTAAATAGCTAAAGTATCCCCCTTAGTAAACCTTAGTAGTCCCCTATATAACTCCCCTTCCAGGAGTTTAGACTATAGCTCATATGGAAAAATTATCCTAAACCCTAAACCCAAATCTCTAAACCCTAAACCCTCAACCCCAAATCTCTAAACCCTAAAAGCAAATCCCTAAACCCTAAACCCATGAAAATATGAAAACTCATCCTAAACCAAACAAGTTGCTTCAGCTTCACCTCCAACAGGCCAGCTTTTCCTTGAAATGGACAAAGAAATTGAGACCTACCTTGCTATTCGGGGTTTAGGGTTCAGGGATTAGGGTTTAGGGATTAGGGTGTAGGGATTAAGGTTTAGGGGTTAGGGTTTAGGGTTTGGGGTTCGGATTTGGGGTTCAGGGTTGCCCCAAGGAAAATAACATGGAATCCGGGGCAGCTTCTCTGAGATGCTGAGAAGTGTAGGTTGTGGAGTTCTTAGGGCTTTAGGCGTCCTTGGGCTCTTCTTGTCCTAAAGCTTTTTCAGCTGTAGGAATCTTAAGGGTTTTAAGGTTCTCAGGGTTTAGGGTTTGGGGTTTATGTTTAGGGTTTAGGGTTTCGGGTCTAGGGTTTAGGGTTTAGGGCGGTGGTGAGGGGTTCCAGTGCTTCTGGGACGTTCAGGGCTTCCTCAACCCTAAGACCTAAGCCCCTGCTACTAACCAAACTAGCAAACCATGAAAGGAGATTGCAGACAGGAGTTTCAAGGTACTGTTGGGTTAGGATTTAAGGGTGTAGGGTTTTCTAATTTAGGGTTTTAGAGTGTAGGGTGCAGGGTTTGTAGTGTTAAGGGCTTACGGCGTTGAACGCCTTGCAATCCCTGCATGACCCTAAGTACCATGTCATTTTCCATCTTCTTGTCCATTTGATTCTCCATGGTTGGGGTAACCTGCAAACCGAACTAGCTTCCATTTTTCTTTTCCCCTGTGCATGCCCAAGAAGCCCCGCGCTGCCCTGCATGACCACTATGTAATCTCTAGAACCCCTTGACAGCGTACAGGGACCCTAGATATCCCTATAGACTATTGAGCAGGAAGACCCCATAAGGAGATTTTGACTTGAGTGGTTCTGCTGGGCCTGGATCAGGGCAAGCTTATACCGGGGTATGTAGGGATTATATCATGTTATATACAGGAAAATAGGGTAAAGGGTGGAATTATGGGCCATCAAACGGAAAAACAGATGGACAATAAATTGGAAACTGTGATTACACAGGGGTTCTGTTGTGCTTTCCCTTTCTAGTTCCCGGTGGTCAGTCCGGGATCAGGGGTGTAAGGCGAGGGGTTATGTAGGTACGGAAGGTTCAGCTGGCTACCTTAACCCTGAACCCTAAACCCTAAACCCTTAACCCTTAACCCTTAAACCCCTAAACCCTAAACCCCCAAACCCTAAACCCCTAAACCCCTAAACCCTAAACCCGTCAAGGTGAAGAGTTCTAATGAACTTCGCCATGAAGGTCCCTTTGACTTACTGAAGGATAGTAGGGAATAAAGGAATATAATCCCCATTTAATTCCCATGCAATAGATTCCCTTCTTCCCTAAACCCTAAAAAACCCGAAATCGTAGTTTCCATATCCTTTTCCAATATCCCTATGATATCCCTTTACAATCCTCATATTATATCCTATCATAGTATAGTGGCTTCCATGTTCTTTTCCATTATCCCTATGTAGCCTCTTCATTCACAATCCCTACCTCGCTCCTTGGGGAGAAGCCATTCCTGCCAAAGTCAACCTTTGGGATTTGAGCTCAGAGCCTTGAACTTCCACGCATTTTAGGGACGAGTGATTGTAGATCTACCCCCCTAACCCCCAACCCTAAACCTCAACCCTAAACTATAAGCCCTTTGGAGGGCCTGAAGCACAGTTCCGCGGTGCCTCAGACTAAGGCCCTAAGTCAAGGCCGTAAAGGGTTTAGGGTTTAGGTTTCAAGCAACCTGAATGGTTTGAAGCTGATGAGCCCGTCTCGGCGCTCTTTTCGAAACCTTGAGCCCTACATGGGAGCTTCGAACAATTAGAAATTGATATACTTTTTTTTTTCCGGGCGGGAGGGGAATGGCTATAAAAGGGCTACAGCATGTTGGGATCTGTGTTGGGGTCCTTGTTCATGGAAATCGTGCGGTGCCCTGCACTTCGGGTCTTTTCACACGCAGCCGTGCATTGAGCGGAGAAAAGGTTGCGGCTTCCTGGATTGCGAGACTCTTGTTGGCCACATGGTTTAGTCTAAACTCCTTAAAGCGGGGTTATATAGGGGATTATATAGGGGACTACTTTAGGGGTTAGTGGGGGGGGATAATGGGAGTTTAGACAGTGGCTCACATGGTTTAGGGCCGTTTAGGGTTTAAGGCCTAGCTGCTAGGCAATGGGCGCTCCATCTCAAGGGAATGAGTTCCTTTGAAATTTCGTATACAGTGTTATATACAAGATGCCCAGGAAGTTGTTCTTAAAAGCAACTCACACATATGATGCTACTATAAGTAGGGTAGAAAAGGGCTGAAGAATCAGTCGGATTACCCTTTCCACTACATGCGTCTCGTTCTTCTCACTTTGACACACTTGGGCATTTCCATAAGCAGGGTGCCCCAATATGGACCAAAAAAATACGATCACCTGTTCTGGGTTCCCATGAAAAAAGGACACCGATTTTTTTGGAAACCCTAGACCCTGTATATCCCTGTATTCCCTTATACATCCCTACAGAACCCCTATAACCCCTTCAACAGGCTTGTCTACCTGTTTCACAATGTGTGCATGCAGCCTGGCTGCTGTCGCGCTCGCTATCTGACATAGTGCGTTTGCAAGCCTCGACTGTTTAGGTCTTAGGGTTCGGGGCTCCGCGGTTCTGGTGGATTGGTATAGAAGGGGTATATGGGGACAAGTAAGGGTATGTAAGAATGTGCAAGGCATATAGAGGTCCATAAGCTTGTAAGGGTTTTACGTGTAAAAAGGGTCTGAGGCACCTGTGTGCACTTTTGTGCTAGTGCTGGGGGGAGGGGGGGGTGCATTGCCGTGCAACCAACCTTTTCACGAAATACGACAAATGCTGGCGGCAGATGGAAAAGGGAAGGCTCCCAAACAGTTTTCCCGTGGCTAATTGGGAGCCCTGGGGGAGAGAGGGCTTCATAATCAGAACCCTTTTAGTTTTCAATAAGGAGAGCAAGAAGCTGGGCTGATATGGCAAAGGGGCAAGCACTAGACATCATTTTTCCCCAGGAAGAATATAAAAGCTTATAAGGAAGGACTCTAGGCCCTACACCCCCTCAATCCCAAACGCTAGTTTTAAGTTCATCTAGGAGAGGAAAGGGGAGTAATGAAGCGCCGCGAAGACACCCACTCGAGATGGCCAAGAAGATCCTCCTAAGCACATGGAGTCGGCTTGAAGGTTTGCGTTGAGGGTTTGGGGTTTGGGGTTTAAGGTGTGGCCCTTAACGCTAAGCCCAAAACCCTAAACCTTAATATAGAACCATGATTAATCAACCCCCTCCTTCTAAGGGCCTTAATATTAGGATCCCTATAATAATCCCTATCAATGGGATGGGGTGTATTCACCAGGAGTCTACATTAATTCTAAAAACTAAACCCTAAACAGTAGTTTCCCTTTGCTTTTCCATTATCCCTATATAATACCGATATAACCCCTATAAAACCCTATGAAACCCCAACCCTAGTGAGGTCTTGGGATGGGAGGCCACAGGGGCCCTACCTGCTGGTTTCAGGTTCCGTGGTCAGGTTTGGAGTTGGGTATACTTGAAAACTCATATCAGGAACCTAGGCCCCAAGGAGGATTTAGTAATAGTGGAAAGAAGATGGAAACTACTATACTACATTATTTAGGGTTTGGGGTTTAAGGTGAGGGAGACTTAGTAACTTGGTTGATAGTGGCGGGAACTGTGTTGTTGATGGGCATTAACCTACAGTAGTTACTAAGTCTCTCTGACCCCACAAGTAGTACGAGTGAGGCTTTGAGAACCTTAGCCTGCACCATGTAGAGAGGGTGGTTCAAGTCTACAGCTCAGGTTTCGGGTCTGGGGTTTCGCTAAACCCCAAACCCCGCTTGAAGTGTCAAGCCTCATTTGTTGGATTCGAGCTCTTGGCTGTAGAGCTTGGGACTTAAGTTGTTGGACCTTAGGTTTGGGATTTGGGCTTGAGGTTTGAAGGTTTGGACGTGCAAGGTGTCAGGGAGAACTACGCTCTGGCAACTTGTCCCAAGTCTACGACAAAAAGTTCACAAAAGAATTCACTGACGGAGACGCAGCTGACCAGAGCCCACTGAATCCCGAAGCCTGATTTATGATTCATGACTCATTATGACCCGTGTATAGCTACAGTATACGACACTGCAAGACCTAATTCAAAGTATGAGCATCTGGAAAGCGACATTGCAGTGTCCACAACGAGGACTTGAAACCTCTGCCGCGACCATGTCCATCTACTATTCCAAAAATGTTAGGCAAGCATTGCACCGGTCCTTACCACATGGGTGCCTAAGTATCCGAATTGAAACCGTCGCATATACTCTCAGAGGAAAGATACTAACTATGAGCACCTCCTGACCTGTGCACACTTACAAGCGCTGCACGCCAAGTAAGATTCGACCCTCCTGCCCGACCTCTAGCTCGGAGCTCATTGCGGACATCTGGGAAGATATGGGTGGTTGTCAAAATTATGATCGCTTTTTGGGTAGCCTAAATATTAGGTGCCGGATCATAATAGGGACCCAAAAAGGGACCATAATTTTGACAACCACCCATATGTAAAGTACTCTGACTATGCGTACCTTGCAAGGGAACTCCAAGGGAAACGCACCTTGAAGTCCAGTTCTGCTGGGGGATGCTCAGAATACTTGTGTTATTTGAAAGACTACGACTCTAAGGGATTTGGAACCCCAGTAGAAATTATAATTTCAGCTAAATATTAGGATTCTAGGTAACAGAAATTAAAAATAATTTTCAGGAACCTTGTAGACGATACCAACCACACATTTCCCCGCCTTAGCCTTCCCTAGGTCTGTGAGGAGTTCCTACATTGGTGCATTTCCCTTCAGCATTCCCTACCCTCACCCAAACTAACAGGGAACCCCACACAGGCCCACTTAAAAAGACAGTAGTCTCTGTTCGGGGTAGACCATAAACCCTGAACCCTACCTACCCCTTATATACACATGCCTTTATATCCTATTTGTTGCCTATACAGTCCTATGCACCCTATATACTCCTGGATACCCCTACATGCCTATCTACCTAATAACCCCTATACACTCCTAAACCCTCAAACCTAAACCCTAAATCCTAAACCCTCAAACCTAAACCCTAAATCCTAAACCCTCAAACCTAAGCCCTAAATCCTAAACCCTCAAACCTAAGCCCTAAATCCTGAGCCCTATACTCTAAATCCAAATTCTTACACCCTAAACCCTAAACCCTAAACTCCCCGTATGTGCTCCAAGGCTCGGTGAGCTCGAGGACCTGGGTTAAGTTTTCAGTAGTCACGGCCTGGGACGACATCCATGTTTGGGGTTCAGGGTTTAGGGCTTTAGGGGTTTAAGGTTAGGGCTTTGGGGTTTTAGGGGTTTAGGGTATAGGGACTGAGATTTAAGGCTTAGGGTTTAGGGCTGGGGTTTTGGTGTTTAGGGCGTGGCTTAGGAGTTAGGGTTTAAGGATCAAGGATTTTGCAGTTCACTGCTATCTTGAAGTATCCTGATACCAAACCCTTAAGACTGCGATTGCGGTGATGATAGTGAAGATCGATAAGAGCAAAGCCGATCCCCCCATTGCCAAAGATCTCCACCAACTGGGGGTCCCTTTGTGAGACTTACAATCATTTGGCGCACCATATTTTTCCACACTCCCCCAAAGATATCTGAGTAACCCAAGGGTTATACATGAAGCACAGGGGTTCCTCAGGTCAAAAAAGAGTTTCTCACAAAAACCTAACCATATCCTGTGGACCCAAGCGGTAAATGAAAATGAGGATAAGATGCTGGGGAAACCCTAAGCCCTGAACCCAACTTGGGACAGCATAAAGATCAACCCTACGCCCCAAACCCTGGATCCCAAAAGGGACTTATCTGGGTCTGGAGGCGTATCCGTAATGCTGGAGGATACTTAGGGGGTGAATACCATCACAGTTTAGGGCTTGGGGGTTAGGGCTAGGGGGGAAGGACCGTGCAGTGTAGGGTTTAGGGCTAGGGTGTGTGCCTGGCTTGTGTAGAGGTTATCTATCTAGATTTCGAGGCTTAGTCAAGGGACGTTTCTTGCCCACAGACAAACCTTCTCGAGTTGACAGAGCACCACAGAAATTCTGGACATCTTGTGGGCTGCCCATTTTAAGGCATTACAATAGTACCCACCCCGAAAGGTACCCCCCCCCCGCCAGATTTAGAACCCTATTAGGCCTCATTAAGCCCTATATAGTCCTGATTAGCTCCTTAAACCCTGGGGGGTACCTTTGGGGGGGGTACCATTGTAATCCCTTACAATTACGACATTCCATCTATGTGGGAAGATGGCTGTGCTGACAGACCTAAACCCTAAAGCCCCTACACCCTAAACCCTACAACCCTTAACCCTAAAGCCTCAAACCATGGCCTGCTTAGGGAGACTCATGTTTTAGGGGTTCAGGGACAGCCTGCTGTGCTTGAAGGAAGTCACACGAAGTTGAGGAGACTAGCTCGGTAGAAGCGGAAAAAAAAGGTAAGGATCAGAGTACTTGCCTGAGATGAAGGGTTTTGGGCTTTAGCGTTTTAGAGTTTGAGAGTTTCACGGTTTTAGTGGTAGAGGATAAACCAGTTAGAAAGGAAATGACATGTGTCCTGAATAAGGACATCCTGCTCCACAACTAGCAACCACTAGAGATAGTAGTACATTCTTATGACACCACTAAGAGTGGGATTTGGGAGATAGCTGAAGATAATAATGACTAAACCCTAAATGCTAGTTCTACTATGGTGTAGGATAGTATATCATACCTAGTCTAGCATAATAGGGTATATTCTCAGATGGTATTTGGTAGTTTCCTTAAATACGGGGACCCCGATAAAGGACCCCAAATACTATAGTCCTTATTATTGGGACCCCCAGAATGGTACCCTTAATTTTGGGAAACCCCCATATCATCAACACTCCGAAGATATGTTTGCACCACCCCGCCCTGCCGAATGATTCAACGAAAGGTTCAGGGTATTTGGGGGGTCATGGATAGCACGTGACCATCGGGGCTACAGGGGTTATATACGGATGCTGTAGGTGAATGTTAGGAAATTCGCGGTTCAAGGCCTATGGGTAGTAACCATTGGGGCTACGAGTGAGATAGCTATACTTATAAACAGACATCAGCGAAGTTCCATTTCTTATACCCTACTTTTGACTACCTATGAACTTTCAAGTTGGAGCAACCAGAACTCTGAGACTCAAGGGGCCCAGTGGGGCCTAGGCCATCGGAATGATACCTCCTCAGGTCCTCACTTGAGGCTAGTTTAGGGGAAATTATAGGTGGAGGCTTTTACATTCGGGCTTCGGTCTTGGATACCTGAGAATCATTATACCCTCTCAGATACCCCAAAGTAAACCCTACATCCGAAACCCCAGCAAGCTAGAGGGCACTAAAGTAGTCTTCAGCAACCCTGAGTAAGTACACTCTAGCGCAGTCTTGAGCAAGCCTCCGTAAGCACACTTAAACAGAGGAGAGACTACCGAGGCCAGAACATCCTCCAGTTCGCCGTGTGTATGGCCTACAGAAGACAACTATCTGCAGAGCCTGGGGACTACCAGGGTGAAGTTCATCGTGATTCAGTAGAAGCTGTGTAGAAGCAATGTTGGGATATGATGGGGTGTTCTGGATTCGTGAGAGCACCTGCCCTTCTTCAAAACAAACATGGGACCTAAAAGGGAAACCTGTGCACATAGCCCATAAACACTCCCATATACCAGAACACTTCCCAATTTTCTCAAAGCAACATTACACACACCTTGGGCAGCTCATCCTGAAGTAGATATGCTTTGCGGAGGCTTATAACGCTGCAGACCCGCGCTACACCCCCCATGGGTTCCTCCTTCTTTGGGGATACTCACGGATAATTCAGGCTCATTCATGCTAATTAAAGCTGATTCAAACGAACGGACGGGGAACCTAGAGGGCTAGTATAGGGGGGTGGTAAGGGAACCCATGAAACACGGTTTGTTCCCCGTACCCTCCATATAGTCCATCTGCATGCTGCAGGCAGACTTTAATCTAAGGGCGTGCCGGTGCACTTGTTGCAAGTCGTGCGTTGACGGTTAAGTTCAACAAACGTGACATAGCTCAAGCACATGCAATCACTTTGCTTCCTACAAGGATGCAGATTGTACCCCCCACTTTTGGGGCTGGGGAATATGTGGGGATCCCAAGCTTGAGAAACTCGCATGCAGGCATTTCATAAAGTTTCCCTTTCTTGGTCCCGAAAAGATGCCGGGCGTTATTAAACCCTCATTACAGGCTGCCAGTGATATCTAAAACCAATAGCTTTCATACCCAAAATACAGACATGCCTTGCACAATGTTTACCATCCCCGAATGTGCCTGCCCAAAAACAGGTCCTCGACCTTTGTCAGCCCAGGGCCCTAAATGCTAAACCCCTTACTTATGAAATGCCGACCCCTAATGAAGCCACACCATTGCGTTTGGGGAACTTTGAGCCCGAAAGAAGCTTCAAACCCCCTTACTCGTGAAAACCAAAACTTTGGCCCTCAACCCCAAATTTTACCTCTTACTGTTGGGGCAATCTCAGGCACGCAGCCAAGCGCATCGCCGAAGGACGCGACGGGGACTTGAAGGAAATTACAAAAGCCTAGGCAGCAAACATCCCTACTTTCCTGTGCACAAGTTGTTGTGCTCTTCGTAGCGTGTTTAAGAGGACCCTGATTTTTGGAAACCGCCGCCGCCCACCCTAAACTCGCAAAAACTTACATGAACACAGTGTCCATTTCATTTGCCACTTATCTTTCCATTTGATTCCCCATTATCAACCCTAAACCCGAAAGTCCAGATACTCCCCATGTCCTTTTCTCTTTGCTCGCCTGTTCTGCCGAAGCGGTCTGCTTGACTCTCTGGAGTGCGGTCAACCTGGCAGTGGACTCTGTTTGAGATTCTGGGGCTTAGGGTTTAGGGCTTCTGGTACGACTTTGAGGGTTCGAGGGTTGGGTTGGTGTTTAGAATTCAGATTACTTTCTGGATCCCAAAACTTAAAGGGGCGCACAGAGGCCATACCGACACTGCAACCCCCAACCCTAAATTGCGCCATGTGGAGGAGCACCATTGTGCAGATCAGGAGTTGAGGTCCAGGCTTCAAGTTCGAGATATCCCTAATCACGGCTTCAAATGAGGGGTGCTCAAGGTAGGATCCATTCCTATATCGCCCTACCCTAAACCCTAAGCCAATTTGTATAGTATTTTCTTTTCCATTCCTATGTATTGCTACTACCGAAGTATCGCAAAACCTCTGGGCTGTCGCGCTTCTTTAATGAGGTCGAAGGGGGACAGGGACATAGGTACGTATTGGGGCAATATTTGGGTTATATAGGGATACTGGACAATTAAATGGAAACTACTATAATGGGGTAGATCCAGAAGCCGTTTTCTGGCAAGCTGTGATCAGGCCAAGCAACAGGTGCACAGTGGCGTCTGATGCTTACTTGGAGGGTTAAGGGTGCTTAGCAAGTATATTTATACTCTCTGTAAGTCATATAATAACCCCTGGATCTCAAGCTCTTGCAGGCTGTTTATGCACTCATCCTTCGTGTAATGTCAGGCTACAGCAAGCCATGGAGCGCCTGCGCCGCCATAACCATGGCTCCCAGCAGGACCTTGCTCGAAAATTCGTAGATTGTTCACAAAACTATGAGCCGCTTTTGAGTATAGATTACATTGCGGCACCGAATATTTAGGTGTACAAAAATGGGACCCTAATTTTGGGAACTACCCGCGTGTTAGTTGAGTCAGGTTGACATGCAGGCTGTATCGGAATTACATAGGCCATTCTCAGAATTCGGCCTTTCGTTGACGTACCTAGTACAGTACGCCATGTAGTCATTGGGGGGGCGCTGCAAGAAGGACCCCTCATGTTAGAAACTACCCTCGTGGCAGCATGAAAAAGTCACACAAAAACCCTGGGGCCGGAACGATTAAACCTTGAAAGACGCTCTCATGCCCAAAGGTGGTCAACTCGAAGAGCCACAGGTCCTTCTACCACACAACCATGCAAAAACACAAACCCCTTCGCTTCACAACCTCCAACTGTTCGCCTCATCCCAACATGCTCGAAGACCCCGCAAAAGCTAGGAAACTCAACAAAACGGCCATCTTAAATCCTGCAAGCACTTATGGCCCCTGGAAATAATACTGAAAAAGCAAGACTACAACTATAAACAAAAGCCAAGAAACCATGAAACCCCCTGCACTCCAACACAGCGTACCAAAGCCACTTTACAGGCTGGTTGAATCATAAAGCCCGACAGATGTCTGGCATCCCGCCTGGCACTCCTCCGCTGTGCACTCGCCACAGGCTTCGACTTGCACCTCCTCTCCTGAGATCCCTATGTTCCACTATGCTGTTTTCCGTTGGAGTTTATACCTTCCCAGCCAGAAAGATACGAGCTATATACATATATATATATATACATTATGCATGGGCGAGGGTGCCTTGCTGGGGTTGGTTATGAGTCGAAGGCTTCAGGCGTGCGGTATCGAGACATGCTTCTACTCGCCAAAACAACCCCAAACGCCACCACCTTGGCCATCCACCATCATACCCTACATGCCATCCACAGCCATCCACTACCATTCACATCCTCTGCCTGCATCAGCCCTCGCCACCACCTGCTTCCCCTTCCCCATACCACACCTATGCCCAACTGCTGCTACAACTTCTTCTGTTGCTGCTTTTACTCGTGCTATTGCGGCTAGGATGTTGCGGACGATCATGCTACCCATGCAAGTGATCATAATGACGCCAAGGAGAATGCTAGTGAGATTGGCAGTGGCCATGACGACGATGATGATGGGGGCTCTGTTCTTTTCGGCCTAAGACAACTTTAAGACAAGCATCTACTGGGTTGCTGTGAAGGAACTTAATCTAAACTACCATATTATTGGCCTATAGTACATAATGGGGGGGTGTCCTTATTATGGTAATTGGAAATAAAAAGTTCCTTAACCCTAAACCCTAAACCCTTAACGCAACCCAGTAAAACAATGCCCAGGCACGCGGTGTGCCATTCGCTGTGCTCACAGCCTGCGTCAGGTTGCCCATATGTACTATAGTCTAAACTCTAAATTTGGGTATCTGGGGGATTATATAGGGTTTAGGATTTAGGGTTTAGGATTTAGGGTTTAGGGTCTAAACTCCTTAAAGGGGGGTATATATAGGCGATTATATAGGGTTGAGGATTTAGGGTCTAGGGCTTAGGGTTTAGGGTTTACCCACAAACGACGAATTCATTGGCAGCAGCTTTCTTGCGATTTCTCCTTTGTGGTATGCCCTTGACATAGACATAAGTATGTACAGTCCCCCTTAAATAGATAGAACATGCCCTTTAAAAACCCCCTCTACTCCCTTGCAGACACGCCCCAAGCCTGGCCACACCCCCACCCCCCCCCCCCCATGGTGGGTGG
>CAJNIZ010038102.1:5630-53927 GCA_905231905.1 Symbiodinium pilosum
GGAGCCTCATGATGATTTGTAAGACTTTTAAGCTCACCTGGATATGGACTTGTAAGATCCCCGTCATGCATGATTTTCTGCTACAAACACTCACCCTTGCAGAGCGAAAACAGAGCGAGAGTGTTGTCTTAGGTTTAGGTGTTCCCAAAATTAGGGGTACCTTGCAAGTGGGTCACAGGGGATATATAGGGGGTATATACGGGATCATATAGGGACCTTTTTTGGGGTCCACATAATATAATGATTATAGCAACAAGTACCATTTAAGGCTTGAGGGCTGAGAGTCTAGGAATGTGCGGGTAAGACAGCAGCTTCCGGAATCTAAATTCCCAACACCCCAACGCACAACTTTCTCGGAGGCATTCGGAAGATCGAGGATCGTCCAGTAGCAACACCAAAAATGCCTGCAGACCACAGACACAGGGTGGTTCAAGTAAAAGTTGCCAGGCTGCTATCTGGTGGCTATACCTTTGTGTAGAGTTCAGGGTTTAGGGCAGAGAGTCTTGCAGGCTCAGTCGCAACTGAGGCTAGCGCGGTCGACAGCAAAGTCTTTGCAGGGTCTTTGTGAATGAATTGTCCTTGATGTGGCCCTTGTCAGTACTATGAGGCCCAACACTCACTGGAGGTCGCCATTTGTCCAGGCTCATATTCCAGACGTCTGTCTGCCTGTGGCTGGACTCTTTTGCAGCCTCCACTTCACACTTCACACACTGAGCACCTTCGCCTTCGCGGGGCTGGCACACTTTCCAATGCTCACCACAACTTCTCGGTGCATTGCCAGTCTGCCAGGCTTGCTTCAAGGTGCAGAGTTAGGACCAAAGGTGCTTGACTGAGCCCAAGTCGGCGACCGGAAGCCTAGTGAGCCCCACGTATCTGGACCCTACGGTTGGGTTTCGTGTTCAGATGCAATGAAAAAGTCAGTCTGATTTACCGGTTGCATTTCGTTATAGCAGAAGACTTCCTCCGAGCACCTACAGGGTTCAGGATTGGAGTTCAGCGTCTCCCACCCTAAGCCCTCAATCCGTAAACTCTACCCCCCTAGACCCAAAACCTTCAGGATCGCATCCCAGTTCCCAGTGCAGCTGAGGAGTTGTCTATGTCCTGGCGAGCACGGCCGCAACATCTTCATTGGAAGCATTCTTTAATCATACTTTATAATTACAGAAGTTGATATTGGGCCGTGTTGTGGTATACTACAATGCATTGTACTGTATTGCATTGTATTGTATTGTATTGTATTGTATTGTATTGTATTGTATTGTATTGTATGGTGTTCTTGTTTTATGCTACATCATTTTGCATTGCACTGTTATATTATGTGCTATCAGGCTGCGATCGAATGGCTCATGGTTACATATACTATCCTATAGGGGTGTTATGCCATATGTCATAACGCCACACTCTGTCAGGTCAAAAATATTATGTCGTGCTATGTACAGTATAAACATATATATATATATAGATACACACATGTATCTATACAAGCATCTGTCTATACACATAACCCTGAGCCCGTGAAATCCATCCGACCTAGGCCACCCTGGCTTTCCAGTCTGGATTTCAGTTGGACATCGTTGCGGTGGAAAGATTCTCAGGCAGCAAAGGGCCCCACATGGTGCAAGTACCCAACAACCTGGTAATTGGGCTGATTGTTACATCATTTGTAGCCTAGGTTTTGGCAAAGTATAGGTCCTGCAGGCTCAGGGCGGCAGATGTGTATTCAAATTATTCAATGACTCGCTCGCTGAGGCATTTCTGAATCACTCGCTTACCTTTTTTCATCCTGATCTTCCACAACACCTTCTGCAAGCATAGACATCCCTTCTGCGTAGTGCCTCCAAACCAGCTTGCCCTAGAAGCCCAGGTACTTGAGTTGCAGGTTCTTGGGCTGTAGGTACTATAACCTAATACGGGGACCCGGCTTCCCCAATGGTCCGAGCACACAAGCACTGCATTCTTGTAGGCCCCAAGGAATGTTTCCAGGCCGAAAGTATCTTCAGGCTTCATTGCTGGAATTCCGCATGGTTGCAAGTTCCCTCCCCTTCAGCCCACCTGCCAAAGCCTAAATCCGAAACCTTGCCTACACCCCCCACCCTATGCTCGTGCATAGACGGAAGAAGGCTGCATGTCCTATGGTGCAAAAGCAACAGCTGAGCAACAGATGCTTGCAGCCTGTGATTGTGGGTCAATGACAACTTACACCTTTTTCACCAAGTTCTTATAAGTTCTCAGTGTAACAGTTTAACAGATGCCCAGGTTTGTCATCCTTGCCCTTGCTACTGCTGTTCGCCCTCAACTTGCGGGTCTGGACCCTACTACGCTGCAGCTTCACTTGCCCTTATCTGCCTTGGCCCAATATTGCAGAGACTTCTTGACCGGCACTTTTAGGACATGAACATCAGAGCCCAGACACCTAGGCCAGCATTATGTACAACATGTCCCGGGACTTCTTGAGCAGTGAACTTGATGCTCTTCAAAAACGTACGTGCTAGTGAACCCCAAATTTACCAGAGCGCTGGCCATTCCCAGAAACAGTCCTCAGTGGAGTGGGATCAGGGGTGGGTCAGTTCAGTCCGGGGTTCACGGCCCAGGCTTGATGCGTTGAGCTCAGACTCATGGTCCAGGGAATCCTGTGTTGACATTTGCTCACATGCTTTGTGGATGGTTTAGATGCTACTCGCACGGACCGCTCAGCCTAAGTATTCTACATTGATAGCAGGAAAGCCTGCAGAAGCTTGGTGGCAGGCCTAGTCAAGAACATGCGAATCACAAGTACCAGCGACGAAAATTCGTACCCAACAAAGTTGTTGGCGACCTACAGCTTCCGTTATGAGAGATGTCATGGTTAGGCAAACTTCCAACACGACATGGCGTCCTGAGGTCCGAGTTAAAAGTGTACCCCAGCTTAGAATCCCATGCTAGGCCAAAGCCTAATCGCTCAGACCCTCTCCCCCGTTCTCCTCGCTGTTTTCAACTCCCACTTGCTTCTTGACCTCCATTGGGGCTTGCATATCATTACGCATACATGGCGCCTTTCGACTTGACACGACCAAGCCTCTACTTTGCACCTCAGAACTCAGAACCTCTCTGTCGTCCAATACTCGAAACTATGTCAAAGTGTCAACAACTTCAGTAGTATACTGAGACACTTGTAATGTTCTGCACCCCTGGTCACACTGTAGCATGTGTTTAGAATTGCGTTGTGTGATTAAACTGCCTGATACTTACGAATGCATACTTGTTTATTCAATTCTCTCCGCATTGTGGCACCTTTGCCCAGAAAACTAGTACTGCTAATTATTTGGGGTATGACCACACTACCTCAAGTTGTAACTGAAGCCTCTGCTTGCAGGTCTGCTCGCATGGCGCAGCTCTAACTGCGTCTAGCATGCAAATGGCGCCGGAAGAGAGTAAGTAGCTTCTGATTGGTGATCACAAGCCAAGTATGCTTTGGGGGCCCACCCTGCATGACGCTGTTGGTCCGGCGTCAGAAGGCGAGGTGTAGTCAAGCAGGGAACGTGTCTGCCTGATCTATCCCTTGTTTTGGCTCGTACATCTGAAACCCCATGAAAAAAGAGCGGCTAGTCATGCAGAGGCATTTGGTTTAGTGCACCCGCTGTTGTTGCTGCCTCCTTCTGATGATGCTAGTTGCTGTTATGATTCGCTGAGCCAACACGTAATTGGCTGCTTCATCCTTTGAATGACAGAATCCTTTTCTGCGAGTCGGGTTTAGTCTAGGGTTCCAGTTTGAGGGTAGAGCTGAAGAATTTGATTCGTTACTCGGGTTTTTGTTGGGGCTTCTCACAAGCCCACATGAAAACGCAGGAGATACAAAGGACAAGTTGCTCATCTACCCTTTTTCAGGCCACCGGTTGCCCTGCATAATTCACAGGGATCAGGGGTCGGGAAACCACGCTTTGCAATCGGATCTTGTAAAGATTCCAAGCAGAACTCGGCCTCGCGATGACTCCGCAACCTTTTTCACCCAGGAACCTGAAGTGGAGCGAGGCTTTGTAAAGCCTGACATGCGTTGTCCAGCTACACTCCAGAACCATAGGAATCCTCATCTGCCAAGTAGGAGCAAGGGGTTGATACTCTGAAACTGTAATGTACTGCATGTCCGCTGCCCTCCGGCTTTTGCCACGAAGGCATTCCGAGACCGTAGCTTCGCAAAAGATGCTTTGAGGGACCCAGAGATGGAAGATGTTCTACATCCTGAATTTCACGTACAGAGCCTATACTAACCCAGGGTAACTTGCATACCGTCACTCAAATCAGTAGTCAGTTGCACTAGAGACCCAAACACGCAATCATTCTAGGTAAATTACGCCAGGTTCCCTCAAAGTAGGCTTCGGGCTGCATGGCTTGCAGCTTTCTCTGCTGGACAGCTTTGCTGACACCACTGCTCGTCTGTCGCTGCGAAGATGCGGCCCTGATTCAGGTAAAGCTGGAGCCACCAAAGGCGCCCGCCTGTGGGTGACTGAAAAGATTGTAAGGTGCGGCTGACCACATACTGGTAAGCATTTGGGATGATTGTTTTTGTCAGGGTTTCAGCAAGTGGAGTATATTCTTGGGAAGCAGACTTCGGAGGTAGCTTCTCCTTTTTTTTGAAGGGCTGGACGCCTTAAGTTATGTTTTGTCCTGTACGCGGGGCTTTTTCATCTCATAGGAGAATTCAAAGAAGATGACACTTACCAAGATGGGCAAAGAAAAGAAACATCTGGTACTGCCATATAGTGTTTGGTTGTGGGTATTGCAAGTACTTGCGCTCTCTGCTCTGTAGCACTAATGGTTTTGTAGGGGGTTTAGATGACCAGGTTTGATAAAGAACTGTGGGGTAATGTGTTTTTGCCTTGTTTATTTCGTGGCTCTGGATGTTGGACAGGAAGGGGGGAGGTTGAGTGTTCACGCTTCGAACTTGTGCGTGCGACTGCCAGCTTAGGGGTAACCATCTTGCTCCCGTTATACAGGTACCTTTATTCTGCCCTTCCCCTGGATGCGCTTGTGTGGTTTGAGCCCCTTACCCTCATGGTACGGCTTTGGTCATTTTCCACAGGCGCCTTTGATGGTTCTTCATGTGGGGGTGGAGAAGACTGGAACCACAGCCTTACAGTCAAATCTGGAGGCATGCCACTTGGCTACCGAATGTTTTCGAAGGGCGTTGTTTTGAGGTTGACTTAAATTACGGTTGAACCTAGCATGTAAAGATAGCAACTGTCTAACATGGTAATCCTATAGCACTATGCCCTTCACTCATAAACGTAAAGCTCCAAACCGTTCTGACCTATTTGTGCTTGCAAGCTCTTCTCGTAGTCCGTCACTTGGCTATAACCCTGGCTGACGTCCACCTCAAGCCCTCCACACCCATCCTGAGTAACCTCCGACAATCCCTTAACCGCTAAATTCACTGAACCCTGCAACCTAGATGTGCTAGCCACAACCCTAGACCCTCACACTTCGACAACCTCTCTGCAATTCTGAAAAGGGCCCCATAATCCTCGCATAAACCATGTAACGCATTCATATACATGTGTCTATTCCATCAATCTGTGTCTCTCTCTTTCTCTGTGTGTCTCTTTCTCTATTTGTATATATATATATATATGTATCCCCAAGGTCTCCATGGTAGCCCGATTGTGAAGAAGTCACCAAAATCTTGTCATGACTGAGGTAAAGGCTGGGCCGAGAGCCAAGGTGTGTCAACCTTTGTCACACTGCGCCGCCCTTCTCCGAATTTCGCCAACAGCAGCTGTCCTCAACTTAGAGACTTATAATTACTTTAGAGGGTCATTGGGAGTTGGGGTTTAAGGATTTAGACGTCATAATTAGGATTCAGGGTTCAGAGTTCAGGAATGAACAGGGGCTTATGGTTGGCTGTTTCGGGACTCGGGGTTGAGAGAGGCTCAGGGTTAGGGTTTGGGCTTTAGGAGCAAGGGTTTCACAAGTTTTGAGGATGCAGCCGTGCACGACAATGATGTTGATGCGAGCCTGTATATCCCCCAGTCTCATCTGGGAGTGTTTCAGTGAGTCCAAATCGAATCTTTTTTCAGGACCCCGGTTACTCGGAAGCCAGACAAAAAATCGAAGCAAGGCAACTTCATGGCACACTTCGTGAAGATGCAAGATCCTTCCGGGCATGGTGAGGACCGAGGGTTACAGCTTCAGGGCACGAAGCAAGTTCCTAAACACAAGCAATTTGGTTCGGGGCCGATGTCATAGATGCAACAGTAGAAGATATTGCCGTTGCTGCCCTGGCAGGGCCGAGCAGTTTCGGTCACGCATTGGGTCCGATGGTTGGCACATTATAGAAAGTCCTTGTATTTGCAGAGCCACACAAGCTTTTGCAGGTCCAGCAGAAATCTGCAGTCTAAGTCGCGGGTATCCATACAACAAAGCAATTTTTTGTTTTGACGCACATAGGCACTTTTTAGATCCCGGACCTACTGCGCGACGTCCCCACACCCAATCTCCAAGAAAGATCATGTGCGGAGTGACGGAGTGACCATATGGAACGCCGTAGGTGAATCATTCAGGAACCTTTTTGTAGCAAACTGGTCGCATGTTCGCATCATAGTGAGCTGATCCCACTGATCCATGCTGTGCAAAGCCAGGATGTAACCCAAGAAGCTAGCTGAACTCTGCTTATGTGTTTTTTTCTCTGATCTGGAGTTTATAGGGCTAAGCGTAGGAACTGGGATTTAGGGTTGAACATTTTGGGAATTGAAGATTCAGGGTTGAGGAGCTTAGGATTATAGCATTGTTGCATGTTGCCTTAACAAGTACCTGGGGCTCAGAGTGTGGGACTTTGGGGCTTAGGGCTTTGAGTCGAGAATGTTCACTGGTGATTGGTTTCTGCCTTTGGCAGAATTAAAGTCATTCCTCGCTCCAGGACAGAACTGCACCCTGTATGTTGTTGACTTGTCTAGATTCGCTCTGCTACTTGAAAAGCTCTTGGCGGGTTTGGCATAAAGGGTCTTTTGCCACTTAGGGCTCAGGATTGAATTATGCAAGTGCTGGAAAATGCCACTTCAAGCATGAAAGTGCATAGTCCAGAGGGTTGGGTCCTGGTTTTAGTAAGGGCTACCTCAGCAAAGGCATGCGAGCTTGTTATTGAGGAGTTTCAATGATCTTTCTCCTTCCCCAAACCCCAAACCTTCGATGCTACGTGGCCGCTCATAGCCAGTTAAATCCTTTCCTAGCCCATGAAGGATGTGCTACTGGACGACCAAGTTTTCAACGAGACTATGTCCCAACTACAGAGCTGTGAGGAGAAGCACCGGCGTGGTGAGACTTGCAGAGTAGTGACTCGCGTTGGCATGGCAACCACCTAGGCTTGAAACAGAACGCCTTCTCCCTGTAGCCATGGTGCCAGAGTCCTTGGATACGGTCTTGCGCGGGTGAATGGTTTTTTCTAGAGGTGCCACACAACTTGTTTTTTGTTCAGTGGAGGTGTACGATTTTACACACGAAACCATGATCCCCGGATTAGGACCAGGATGATGGGGGTTCCCAAGATCAGCAAAATCAGCCTGTACTATCGCAGTGAAGCAAGTCCACCTTCAACAAGAAGGAGCATTGTAGTCCACAGTTGCATTGTGCCTTGATGCACTATGAGCAAACACTGTCCGTGCCAAATTGTCCATCACACATGTATCCAAAAAACAATTCAGAGTCCAGGGTGGGCTTCTTTCCTTGCGGGTCCAAGTATACCCGATGTTCGGAGCGTGGGGGCTCATTTGCACGCCTTGAAATTAGGGAACCCCCCACAAATCATGGTTTAATTAGAGATATTCTCAAGAAAAACTGCAGCACTGCCATCGCCAGCCTGCATGCAGCGAAATGAAGATGAAAAGAAAACCCAAACCTGTCGGGCTGCAAGACCCTTCATCAGGATACCTGGTGGATGGGTTACTGGGGAACTTGAGGCCGGACCAATTCACTTTACATCCGCAACCCTTGTGAGGTGACTTCGTCGGAAGGATGGGCAGAGGTTCCAGATTCTGTCTGGATGCGCTTGTTGCAGCGGCTGAAGGGCTTCTGGGCAAAAGGGTCAAGGGTCAAGAGTTTGTGATCCCCACCCCTGGCAGTTTGGCCCCAAGCGGTCGTGCGTCTACATCATTTTCTGAGTGGACGGGTACCCGTATACACTCTTTGGTGTCAAGTATGTTCATCATCCAGTTATGGCTGTAGTCGCAGCCCTTGGGCGCTAGGCTCAAACATGTGCAGTGCAAACGATCTACAGGTCCGATGAAAGGCAAGTTTCTGTGTAGAAGGTCCTCTCCCTGTGTCGGTCATTTGACCCGTCAGTCGCAAAGAACTTTGGGTTGAGACGCCACCATAATCTCAGAATCTCATAACTATCAAAGCAGATGCATCTAGGGAATTGTGCTAATAGTTTTGTTGTGGCTTGGAATTAGAAAGTACATGTATGTGTTCAATACACCTTATGGTTTTGTGGCGGGCCTTCATTTGCTGGCTTCGATGCAGTCTTGCAGATACTGGCAACATCCATAGATTTGTCGATGCCTCGTGTGTTTTTCGACGTAAAAACGGTTTTGCAGAAGATTTTAGCCTTGGCCTACCTGTAACGGCAGGAAATCCAGAAAGCCCATAAACGCACACCATTTAAAACCAAATAAACATTACGGTCTGTGTGCCGTCTCTTTATTTAGTTTATGTGTTGGATACAATTTTTTTGCAGGCTGGAAGAGATCGTCCCAACCTTTGGGTTTGGTGTATGTTGTGTTGCGACTATGTTGGAAGGCTGGGACGTGCGAGTCTTCATCATGCATCGAGACTACTCCTCGTGGCTGCGATCTGACTACGCTGAAATGTACAAACCGGCCCACGGAGATGCTGAGGAGACAATTCAGTAGCAGGTTCAGGGAACGATAGCAATGTAGCAAGGCTTCCAAATTTCTAGCGGGTTGTTGAAAGTCTGAATTTCTTTCGCACGGGGATTGTAGCGCGTTCCCAGCCCATCTCAACTGGTGTCAACTTGAAGCCTTTTAAGCTGGGGCAAGTAAGGATGTAGCGAGCAACCCGATGAGTGGCCTGGAATATTTGGCAGGCCGAGCCTCCGTAATTGCACCAGGGAGCGTTGCTGGGCTCATTGAGACCGCATGTTTCGCATATTCCAGACGCTGCAGGTGGAACCAGATAAGGAAGTGCTACTCCACCCTCCCCTAAACGGCAAGTTGCCCTGTCTGTGTATCATAGAAAAAGCAACACACTGCATGCACAACTGCATGTCTACAGTCAGCTGGCCTCCTAAGCCTGAAGCCTAGGCCCCAAACCCTGAACCCTGAACCCTCGCCCTGCAAACAAAAGGTTGCCAGTCGAGTGGAGAGGGCTTTCCACAGCCTCTGCGGCACTCCACAAGGACCCAGCCATTGCGAAATCCAGCCTGCGTCTTACGACCACTTCCTCAGCAACGGCCAGGACGAGTACGAGTACCTGGTGGCCGGTCCTAATTCAAGGCTGTTGTTGTTCTTTTCCTGCGGAGGACTGCGATTCCTCCTCCTGCTCCTTCCTCCTTCCCTCAACTGCTGCATATGGTCCTGCTGCTCTTGCCGCTGCCGCCTGTAGTCTAATGTCTGCTACTGAATTGCGGGTGAACTGTTTTTACAACTGTTGCTACATCCGCTAGTGCCATCAAGCTTCTTTACCCTGAAAATTCTCGCTATGACATCTCAAAGTGCTGACGCACGATCCAACATCAGGCCTGAAAGAGGGGACCCAAAGCTCTTTTGGCAAAGCAAGCGCAACATGCAGGGGATCGGCTGTTCATCTCTTAGGCCTTTGGGGATGCAACTGTCGTAGATGTAGATGCATATTTGATTTAGAGCACAGACGTGGAGGCTGTAAACCTCAAATCCCCAGACGGAGCGATCGAGGTGCTCAATGTGACTCTTGCTCTTCAAGGCGAAGACTTTACAGCCCGCAACCATAGTCTCTGGCAGGCATGTGCCAGACGGGACACGTTTAACCCGTCAAGTCAACGCATACAAAGCGTCTCGGTCGGTGTAGGCATCGTGCCTTGAGACGGTTGATTAACGCTGTACATTTCATTTCAGCTTTGCTTTGCCAGTAGACTGAAGAGCGGTCACTGTTGATATTGCTTCCGTAAGAGCCCAGGTGCGTATGCTGGCTGACCGCCACTTTCTCAACTCATGCACTCTTCCCTTCAAGATGACTGCCTATGATGAGCTGCTAGGCCATGTACCCTTTTGGATGGCACGCATGCTTTAATTTCCTGAGGCGCAGTATGCATTGTTGCGTGCAGAGTACACGTCACAGAATCCCAGCCGAAGGAGGATGCCAACCAAAAAGGAAGTTTTGGTTTACAGTGGCTTATGAAGTAATTAGACAGCCGAACATTGTAGGTGCTTTTACTCTTCTGGTTTACTTTTGAGTTTGTTGCAAAACTCAGGCCTGTGCTAGCACTTGCCTCGCAGGGTGGCCTGCCCACGTACTGCGTAGCTGCTGGAAGCAAGATAGTTGGGAAGTATTCGGGCACGTGTTTAAAATGGTCCACTATTGGCTCCCTATCCTAGGAGCTTTATGGATATTTTGGGAGCATGATCTTGGGGCATATTCCAGTTTCTTGGTGTTTAGCCATCCTGCTGGTCTTGCAAGATGCTGTGTTGCCCTACATCAGGGCCTGTAATGATGTAAACGCCAATGCTGCATCTCCAAACACAGAGTTTCCTACTGCACACACACACACACACACACACACACGCGCGTTTATGGAACCCCGTCAGGAGCCTACAAAGACCGCTGTTCCCGTGAAGGTGCCCGTATGGAGTTACATGTTTGTGTTTCTGAAGAGCATATAAGCCCCATGATATCCTCGTATGTCATTTTCCTGTCTCGATGAAATCCTACATGACCCCCACCGACCATTTGTATCCGTATTCACAACAAGTTCTTCAACGAACTGTGACCCAGGACGTAGAGGAGCTCATGCGCGGTGATGCCGGCTTGTGGCAACAGTTTGCTGGTGTGGCAAGCAGAAGAAGCGGTGAGCGCTTGTGCTTCCTGAGCGAACACTCTTTGGATGCCTCTGCATGGGAGAAGATTCGTAAGCTTGCACCTCCGTGCCATTCGAAGTGATAGCCCCGATAGGCAGGACTAGACAGGGTGGCCTCTCAAAACTGTTTTGATCGCTTGGTGTGGGGGCCTCATAACTTTTCGGAGGATCCCAATTCATGCAATGGCCCCCACCGAAGGCAACGATAGGAAACTGCAGAGTAGAGTGTACAGGTCCAGACTTTCCCTGGCTCATTAAAAGCCATGCGGCGACATTCTTCAGCAGAGTCCAACTAGAATTACTCGCCCTTGACTGACAGAAGAGCAATTATGGTATCTTCCCAGCATACCCTTCACTTTCCAACCTTCCAGAGCGCCACCTGAAGGGGCATTTGAGCCTTTAGGGCTAGTTCAGCCGGCTAAGCCGCTAGTTTCGTCGAGTCTGCCATGCGAAAAAATGTGAGTGCGGAGTTTGGGCATACTGAAGAATGATGCAGGTTCTCGCCTGAAGAACCCTCAGGAGCATGGTACATGTAGTTTGTGCATGTAAACAAATCCAGCTCAAATGCAAGCCAGCCCACCACACCTTTTGTTGGGATGCTTGACAGGGGGTTATCTCAAAAGGGAGGCCCCCGAAGACTTTAGGGATGTATGGGGATCACAGGAGATTGCAGGGGTCCCAATTCTAGATTCCAGAGCTTGAACTTGAGAACCCTCTCCCCCCAGTATGCTTGCAATGTTATGTGATACTCATCTACCGGCCAGCAAAGGAAGAAGGCCCCTAACTCTTACAAGGACCCGCTTAAAATCTACCAAATTATTGTTCCCAGGAAAAATGCCGAGCGATTCCGTCCTTTGTTAACCAGATTCCATCGCCAGACGCTGATCCAATAGACTCGTGTCCGCATTGATTTTTGTGAATTTCTGCAGATCGAGAATACTTCAAGCCCACGTTTTAGTATCTTTCTTGGAGGTGTAAATAAGGTCCCTCAGAAAAAACTGTGCGTATGTGTATATATCAAATGCCCGGTCCAGGGCACCGTAGTGTGGCATATAAATCTTACGTTTGGAGTTTGTGGAGGTGGTTTCCAAGAATTGCACTTCTTGTGGGCTTCCAATTTTCGGTGGGGAACTGCCGGAATTAGGGGCGACCACGTTGAGATGTTTGTAGCTTACTGCCCGACACAGATCATAATGATGGGGCTCCAGAATTTACACCGCATGCACGCCGTGCTTCCTCAACCGGGAGGAAAGCAATCCGGTGCAGGTTTTGTTGAGGTCGGGCTTCACATGAGCTCGTTTCGAGACTGCTGGTCCTTATCTGTGGATGTCAACGTAAGAGCCTCCGTCTCAGTCCGCCGACCCAGAGGCGGAGAAATCGCGAAAGCCTAAACCCTAAACCTTGAGGTTTTCAGCAGCCGCGCACCAAGGCTCTAACCTCTGGGTTGTGGAGTATACATTGCTGATCCGACGACCCTAGATGCCCCCCTTAACCTCTAAATGGATTTATAATCCCCTTACTTTGACCCGAGGATCTGGACCGAACATATTTGGTCCGCTTCATTACCGACAGCTCCGCAGGATTCTTGGGTTTCCTTTGAGCTCCCGAAACCCCAATCACGGTTGAGTGCGTAGCCAGTTTTTTCGGGTATATTCGCAGGGCAGGATCTTTTCTTGGCTCTTTCGCCCCAAGGAAGAGTTGGGGGATGTAGGATGATGCATTATATTGTCTCCTGGCACACGAACAGTGATCATGTGGGATAGTGGTAATCGGAGTTGTTCTGCTTTCTTTTGAATTCCTACTGTGTGTGGGGGTGGGAGTAACCTAGAGTTTTCAGAAAGGCACCTTGTGCCTTCGTGCAACAAGTTGTTTACAGAGAAAGCAGTTCGACACCGATGCAATGCAGGAGCCGGAGTCTTCCTCAATTATTGATTGCAGGCTCTACCCCAAAACCCTGCACCAGCAGACCCCTACATTATTTTCAGGGTATGCTCCTTGTGTCTGTGCTCCGGCCTTGAACCCCGACAGTTTCACGTCGTTTGCGGCCCTGCCTGAGTCCTACAAACGTTGTCAGGTGAAGTTTATCGTTGGGGCTTAGGGTCTTATAAGGGTTACTGGGGCAAACTCTGGATTCACAACTCGTCGCCTTCAACAGCTGCTTAAACAGACACTACCAGTATCCTCAGGCAGAGCCCTGCATCTGCATTGTGTTCCCTTGTAAGCTCGATGTACCGGCTGTTCATAAAGATTTATCATGTGCTTGGCACCAGGCCCATCTAAAATCCCCCGAAGTGGCTGTGCTCCGTGGGCTTATCATGGATCCCAGGATTCTTCGTGAAGGACATTCGATTAACACGCGAGCTGCTCGACCACCTTGGAAGTTGTTTTATGAAGACTTACGACTTACTGGTTCTTAGTAGGGAATGAGGGAAGATAATCCCTATTTAATACCGACATATTCCCATATTCCCGATTAAGAACCAGTAGGACACTTGACTGGTCGGGCATGGCAATACCGATAATTCAGTGTCCTCAAGGACGGGCATAGGGTTCTGCATAACACATGCAGCCATTCTCGTGGTTGAATGCAGACATGGTTCAGGGTCCATGGTACAGGGTTAAGTTGCCTCTAGAAGCCCAGCTGCCATGAGTGTGCAGAAACAGACAAGACCACAGGAATGATAGCGGTACCGGTTACAACGCCAAGACGGAGTGGCAAGACGTCTGAAACATATCTATAAATCTTTCGATTTGCGAGTGGGGTATAGCTACTCATCACATGACATATGACCTATAACCTATCGACCCTTAACTGCTGCAGAAGCTCGAATGAGTCACATTCTCTTTTCCTCATATAAGAACTTGCTACCCCCAATCCCCATTGCAATTATCCAGCCACCCCGCTTCAATCCTCTGAAATCCCATGTAAGCCCAGTTTGCTTGCATCTTCCTTTTCTTTTTCATTTGATTCTGCAGAAACCAAATTATTCTGGCCGCTGCGGTCGGTAGGTAGCGCCGGGCTTCTTTCCAAGATTTTCCATTTCTTTATCGCATCATTCTTGGGTATGTTGCTAATGTATACATGTATACAACCCAAGCAAAAATGTAATAAGATGATGTCAAGGTACTTCCCCAATAAGCAACCACTTTCATGAGGAAACCTTTCCCTACGAAGGGCTTCTCTTGAGCTAGCTTGAGGGCTCTGCACTGAATCCTGAACCGTGTCTTCCTGGATAACGGGGCTGCCAGGTGCATGCACATTCGCTGGAACATGGCGCCCCATAACGTCTTTACATCTTGTATCACTCTTACTACCTATCCAAGGTTAACTATGGACTAGGGTGGCATGATATGTGGCATTTCCTCATCCGGATCCCTTTGACCTTTGACGCGCGATGCTGACGTCTTGGCGGCATCCGAATAGTGTTGACATGTGGGAAGTGGGCACATACTTCTCGCAGTATACTACCATTGAAGCACACATGATCAGCCGAAATATTCCGCAAGGGCAGGCATGCTTTATCTAGGAACCTGGCCCTCAATGTCCTGTCTCTGGTAGGCAATGCACGAGAAATCCCTTCGATTATCTTAGTGCATGTAAACGAAAAACCCTGAAACCCGGAGCGCCATGAAGTTCAGATTGTGTTGCAGGATCTCAACGCAAGATGGCATGTTATTTCATTTGTAAGCTGCTCACCAGAGGTACACCGTCACACCAAGATCATGTTCTAGATCTCCAAAAGGGTCTCTGTTCTTGAGACGCGCCCACGCAAGGATGTTCCTGAAGAACTTCATCATGGTCGGCGGCGTTCTGTCAGGATTTGTGGGCGTCCTATCTCGTGTTTGAGGCCCTCTAATGCTGCCTGCAGGTATTAAGCAGTTTTCAGTCTAACCTGGCAGATCCTTCTTGAGAGCCCCAAGCCACCTAAAGCAGTTCTGTAGAAATCTGCTTGCGTTGGGTCATCGTCTATAATGTCTAGAAATGTTACCTACGCTGATCATTACTGCACCATGCACCACAAGGACTGCTCAAGTACCCGAGGTCTCGGGTACATGCGACAAATAAGTATCAAACTACAACATTCTGCCAGCCTGAAGGTTTCTGACCCACACTTGTCAGAGATGTGCTTGCCACCGCACATACTGCTTACACCGGACCTTACACCCCAATCCCTGAATCCAGCTCAGGGCTTGCGCAAGGGCTCCGAGTTGCCAGAGAACAGAGTCGAATTGAGTCATATCGCCCTAACTGCTCGACCGCACACCCTCAATCCTTCAGGCAGCATGGAGGCTTGAGCTTGCGCTCTCTTGAATGTTGGGTGCGTACATTGATAGGTATGTGAGCGAACCCGCAGCTTCCAAGCAATAACTGTATCCACCGCAGGACCGAAGGGTCCAACTGTCGAACAATCAATATCTCAACACCTTCCTAATCAAATGCCAGTATCCCGCTATTGCTTACTTTGTCCCTCTCGGGATGATCCTGAAACCCCAAACTCTGAGTAGGCTTATAAGCTTGATGATCAGCCCCGCTCTAAACCCAAACTCCTTAGGGCCCAGGAGTTGAACACAAGGCATGGAGGATGTCAGGTGGCCTTCCACGAAGTAGTTCGTTTTTTGGGTGTGTCCTTATAGTAAGGTATACAGGATATTGGAAGCCTCAAGAAACACCTCCGTTTCAAAGTGTTTTCCCGGACAGTGGCATCATGGACAAGGAGTTGCAAACAAACCCTATAAGGGTTGAAGAACCGAACAATGGAGTAACTTGGCTTTGGGTACCAGGACCCTGTAGGTTAGGGACGTGGAAATATTATCAATGGGTGCTTGCAGTCTGGCAGAGTGTGATACATGTTTGGCACTAGAAGGTAAGAAGAGGGTAACAGCGTTTGGAATGGCAAGCCCTGCGCACACGTATTCCAACGAGATGAAGGTTCTTCACCCACTCGAGAACGAGTCTTAATCCAACGCCCCGCCTCCTTTTCCATCCTTGCAGATATTCGCTCCTGAGAATGAGCGCACAAGCTCTGGATTAAGCAGCAGTACTGCTGGCTTTGTTTAACCCCTTCATTGAGATGGATGGTTGAGGGTCACAGGTTTTGGTGTATATTTTGATGATGCCCGTCAGGATCTCGTTCGAGAGCATCTCCATGCCACCAGAGTTTGGTACAGATGTATTGAAGGAGTTCGCCGATCTAGCATATCTCAGTTGACCGTATCATGGGCACAGTGGAAAGTCATGTTTTTGTTGTTGTGTATGAACCCATGCCATGAATTCCTTGTCGACGTCAACGATTCTTCCTTACCTCCAAATATAATGTCTCAGCTGAGCCAAGCGTGATCTCGCGCTGGCACGTTTCAATAGACCCAAAACACTCGCAACGCACAAGAATCAGAACAGCTGCAAGGGGCTCTTGTCTGGCATTTGCTTGCGACCTAGACTCGCAGATCGCTTTTTCCAGCAGCCTATCTAGCACCTGAGAGAATTCACGAAAACAGTGGTCAAACATTGGCCATGGAGTCGCTCTGAGGGGCGGGCTGGGCCACTGCTTTGGGCTAAGGATTTGTAGGCTTTGTAGGGTTTACAGAGTTTACCACAGTGTTAGGATTTCTGGATTCAGTGCTTGGGGCCTGTAGGGTTCGTAGAGCCACATATTCTAGATAAAGCTGACTATACTTTGGGGTGGGGTTTGATTATTGCGGGGAGGGGGAATCTTCTAGCTAGGCAGGGATCGCAGGGAATAATTGGAAGTGGAGGCTGATATCCATATGTAATTTTCCAAAACCCAACATCATTGACAGGCCTTTTGCTTGTATGACAGCAGTGCAGTCGGTTGTCCTGAGGCCTCAGAAGATTAAAGCCGCTGCTTGATAGAAGAGACTGTCTTTGAGACGCAGCCACATAACATATTCCATACTTGCCAAAATTGCTTGTGGTAGCGAATCATTCGGAAAGGAGCTGAGAGGGAGCTTGAGTTCAATGAGCCGGCAGTACCTGGCATTCGGTTCTCACTCGGCAGCCAGTTTTCATGACAGCCCCTTTGACTTTGAGGGTGGTTCTGGGTTGAGAACTCGCGGCTCAGCATACCATAAGTGTAGGGTTCGGCTTTCAGTGGATTAAGTGTTTGAAGCTCGCTTAAGCTTGACTCGGGGCACTGCCAGTGAATCCCTGCAGCCCAAGGCCCTAGTAGTCGGCAGAGCCATTGCGGGGAGATTCAGGCACGTTGCCCAAAATCAAGCCAGACATCCCCGAATGTGAAATCCTCGGTATTGATCCGCGCCATCTCTGACATCCATCCTCTAGACAACCATGCATGATGAGAACTTGCGATTATTTGGTTTCTGAAGCTGCCGTAAGGGCGCAGTAGAAGAAATTGCAGTTGCGACCAACAGGGCCCCTAAACATGTATGCTTATAATTCTGTACAAGAAATTAGCTTCTTGACAACAAATTCGCCCTCTTAATCATACAGCACCTTAAAGGGTTTTAGTGTTAGGGAAGGGCTCATTTTCAGAGGGAAGAGACTAGGAATTTCCGGAAGCCTACACGCACAAATCTTGCAACCTGAAATTACCACCTTAGCTGAGTACTTCAATCTAAAGTTGTTCAGGTTCTTGGGGGCGGGGTGCCTCAAGGAATTGTTGCTTGCAGGGCATTTAGCATAAGTGGCATTCTTCGAGGAACCTCTTTCTGCATAAAGGGCCCAAAGTAGCTAATCGAGAGGGGCACTTCATCTGAGACTGTAGCTTCAGGGTACATCCTGGGGCTGTCCCAAATGGTCGTTCACTCCCATATACCCCAGAACTCTTCGAATTCTTGAGGCCTTGACTTGCAAAATTCCAAGCCTTGCGCCTAAACATTTCAAGCCTCAATCTTCGGAGCTTATGTACCCCGAATCCGAGACGACGAACCTGCTGTGTCTGGAACACCCCAGAGCAGTTTGTGGCTTTACGGCATTGCCACGTGTCCGTCATGTGATGAGGATGAGGGACAGTGGTTTTGGCCTTCCATGTTTAAGCATTGCCAGCGCATGCACGCATAAATAACTTGCGCAGATGCACTGAATATTAGGTCCGCGGACATGTGGTATAATTCCTGAAAGGGTGCCCCAAGCCAGCCCAGGAAAACCTCAGACCATGTTAGTCCATTGTAGATGGGCACGTGCACAATGTCCTCCGCCGTGAGTCACATTGCGTGCAGAGCTGTTCGACCACCTATGGCCTATGGTGCAGCCATGAAGGAGTAGTATAGACTACAGTATATTATAGTATATGTTGGTATACTATATATAGTATAAAAGAGTATGGTGTCGTATAGTATACTACACGTTTAGTAGTTTCCAGGCTTGTCCTTGGTGGCTTCGCAACGTAGATAGGGCACGATGTTCATGGTGAGGCGGATTTGGGGGAAGGGTATTTTAGAGTGTATAGGTCTTATTATGCTTCCGAAGGGAATTGCTGGTTTCGATTTGTTATGGTGATGTTGCAGGCTATAGTGTTCACAGCGAAGTGCCCTAACTTATACCAGCAATTGCAACAAAGGATATGCTGTGAAACCCGGAAGGCATCACATAGTCAGAAAATGTCGGCCTTCTTGTTGAGTGTGCAGTTCGGGATGTAATGCTGTTTATATGGGTAGCTTGTACTGAAAAGTAGAGGTCCTTATGCACAAGGACCCAATGTGATGTCAAGCCAATTGCTTGAATATTGAGGTGACCCTGCAATCTCCAAAATCCAACTAATATTCCCTTGCGGCGTCATTCCATTGCTCAGGAGGGTTTGTACATCTTCGCAATAGGGTCTACCCACTCAGCTGTTGCGTGGGTCTTTGAGAAGCTGAATCTCAACGCATGGGTCCAAACATCAAAACACTAGAAGGCCTTCGAGCTTGCTGGCGCTAATGGTTATTTAGTACTGGTGGTAGGTTTGGGGGCATATGACGTGCCGCTAGAGTCTTACACAGAGACTCCAGCTTTTTTTAACCTAGAGTTGTCCACGTCTGATATAACAGGTTCTTCAAGCAATCAGCCGCCCTGCGCAGCGTACTCCATGATGCAAGGAAGGCAAGCCTGATGGTCTAGCAACGCCATTTATATTTGAAATCGTGCGAACCCACGCATCCCAGCTTACCACATCCTACCTTAAACCCATCCCATAAACAGGATTGCAAGACTCTTACATACAAAGTCCAAGCCCCCAGCACTTTACGCCCTGCCTTAGACCCATCCCACAATTAGGATTGCAAAGACTGCTAGATCCAAAGCTCAAACCCCCAGCAATTTATCTTATCGACGGCCTTCTTTCGGATGCAACCCTGATTCCTACAAACTGGAGCAGTCAAGACTGTTTTTGAGCATCTGGGCCCTCGGGGGCAGTTGGCCGAGCACAGCGCGCGCGCGTTCTTTCACAACCTAAACCCCTGGCTAGATGTCGAATAGGGCGTAGATCTTGTTCAAGCATAACTTATGGGGCGGTCTCTACGAGGCTCCCCATGAGAACGCGGGTCCCCACAATAGCTCACCACATTTGATATGTGCGGTCTTGATAGCTTCTTGACAGGGGTTTGCAGTTTTCTTGCGGAAGCCGCACCCAAGAGCTCCAAGGGTTGCTGTCCCAGCCTGATACTATATTACAGTATATATGAAAGTATATATTTGAAGAGTTCCAGTATACTGCAGTACGTTATAGTAGGTTTCTGGTTTGCGGTTAACACGGTTCGGCATTTTAGGGTGCGACAGACTCAGTGAAGACAAGCCTTGTCTGACAAGGGGTTCCAAGCAAGCTTTTGGGATGCGCATGCATTTTCTGTAAAGACTGTAGTATACGGGTCGGTCAGCAAAGGAAGTGCAGTTCTGGACCAGAGACACTCAAAACCTCAATGAAGTATTTGGGAAATTTGGGGTTTAAGGTTTTAGGGCGCATGCCTATTTTTCACAGGCAACGTGTCAGGGGAACTGAGGTAGAATCCGATCCTTTGGCTTTAGGATGTCATTATCTATCTATATCAGATACAAGGTTCCAGAGATAGCATGGATCCAGTTCGTGAAGTCCGTAAAATGCCGTTATTGATGCTTTAGATGTTTGGGTCGTAGACAGGCCCCACGGGCCCCTGATTCCATAGCACAGGTTCGGGAGAAGGGCTGAAGGCGGTGTTCATTGGGTGCTTTAGCTGGGATACCCCTCCAGGTCGTAGCGAACTTTGACTGATGCTATACAACTTCTCAGCTTACAATAGAAGCCGGAAAGCTGGAGCATCATTACCCCCGCTACCCCAAGACCTAGGAAGAGTGAAAGACATCATTTAATCATTGGCGATTCAACTGTTGAAGCGTCTAGGCCGCAACATATTTAATACAAGCTCTGGGACCATGACTGTCAGGGTGTATAGCGTGTAATTACAAGTGCCGGTCGCGATCCTTGGAGCGCCGATGGTAATAATGATTCTCCGTGACTATCCTCTCAGCTGAACTGCGTGTCCAGCGATGGCTCTTTTGCCAGCAGGGGCACTTGGGCTCTAAATCAGGCTGATGAGTTAGTTCTTCTTGTGTTCAGCAACTCTGCTTGCGGGACTTAAACGGTTTGCGGCTTGAGGGGAGCTTGATGCAGGAATTGAATTGGGTGGATTCAGGTCCTGGGTTTTTGAGTGCTTGTAAAGCTACTGTGTCAGCGTTTCTTGTCCTTTGATTTCCAGGCCATTGCGGGCACGTGACAGTTCATTGTCTTTGGCCCCTTGGTCGTAAAGGCGCCCAGTCCATACCACGGTACAAGAGAGCCGGGTCCTCCTACTGACTCGTCTTGAAGCTTGACATTCCGGACTCTATGCCGTACTTAGATCACAAAGCAACAAGATCCTAAAAGCCTCCGCGTCTGAGCCGTTGATCTAAATCCTGAACGGAGTACCTGGTAGAAAGCCCGCTTTGTCACTGATGCCGGGGCAGAGCACCCTTTAGGGGTGCTTTCCTGCGCAGTCCTGTCTGCGCAGGACCTTGGCTTATGTCTGGTCTTGCAGACCTCTTTGGGGATTCATCTGCTATGTCAGAGGATGCATGATTGCCTCAGGCATGTGGACATGGATCCCTGCAGGCTCCCCGTTGATGTGGCACGGCGCATCTCAAAAAGAGTTTTTGCACATGGGCACGCACGCACGCAGGCGTGCAGGCATGCATGGACAGCTCTCAAACAATCTGTTTTTGTGTGAGCGCCTTAGGGCAATGAAAGCTATTCTTGTTTGGATCGTCGGCCCAGATCCCGATCCTGAAGCCTTTTTGACACTGCGATTGCTTCTCAGGCTTTTATGACGGGCTGCTGCGGCCAGCGATGCAGGTTGAACAGAGTTGCTCATAGGCATGCTTTTCAAAAGTCTTGGGGGGCGTGCTTGATGCAGATGTTTCTGTTCTGATCCTAAAGGAGGTGAACTCGAAGTACGCAGTGCTTTTGTAGAATGAAATTGTTCGTCCCAGCACATGGCCTGGATCTTCTCAGCCCATAGTGAGAGTGTGTAGGGGCTAGTATGCAGCAGGTTTTCTTGGATATTTGTATGATTTTGTTCAGTGGGTACCATGCTGGTACCGCCTCAGTCAGGTAATGTGTTGCAGAGACTTAACTTGATCTATACAACTAACAATCTACTATCCAGATGAGAGTGCTCTAGGGCTCTCCACCGAGTAGTACTGGCTCGTCTGTCACACGCGCTGCAAATGGTTTTAACGCTTTGACGTTGATTGCTCACTGCTTGGGAGTACTGATATCATGCAAGGTGTTGCAGGAAATAGGAGAACAATATAAGAACCCCAACATAAGCACCCTAATATAACCCCAGTATTACCCTAATATTACCCCAATATATCCCCAATATAACCCTAATGTTTTCCCAATATGCCAAGCAAAGGAAGTCCAGGCAGAGATGTACTCACCACCTCTGCCACCTTCAGTCGGAACGTGTAAATTAAGGAAGTCTAGAATTGAGCAGTTCCGCACCAAAATCCTACCAAGGGCGCATTTCAAGACACTTCCTGAACATGAGGCTTACTGAAAACTGGCCTCAGAGCTGACCCCACGAGGAGGTTTCCAAGATTTTAGGGTTTTCTCTTTTTGGTGGAGATCCTTATAATCTTACGGGTCATGATATTTCAGGAATGTATAGATGCCTGTTGTTTTTGTTGCTCAAAATAAGCGCTCCCTTTCAGCGCCAGTTAAGAACACTCTTTGCGTGCTGCGACCATCCCTGGGGCTCCAAATAGGCCAGATCAAGTGGAATTTACAGACTTTGGGGCCCAAAGCAGAAACTACCGACTTAGAGTCTAAGACTTAGAGCCCGTAATTCTAAACTCCAGGTTTCGAAGTAGGTATTAAGTGCTTACAGACGGAGAGCCCAGGGGTTGGAATCTTGTACACCTCAAATCTCAATCAAAAACCTGTGCCCATAAGAAACGCTGACAGACGTTTGGGGTAGGGCTTGGGGTTGAGGGCTGAGGGTAGGTACGGGCATAGGATAAGGTGAGGAGGCTTTTCATGCTCAATCCCTTATGTCCCAAGCCATTTCCCCATTTCTCACCACACTAAGCCCAAGATGTGGCCAGGTAGCACTCACCGCGACTTTGCGCAAGCAGATGAGCAGCTGTTCGCATGGCTACCATCGAAGGCAGACGAAAAGAAATAAGAAAGGCTTATGGAACAGAACATTTGTCGTAGGGCCTTCTTGTGATGAAAAGTGCAAATGGACAACTAAAATGCTATCTACCCTTCAACCGTTTTCATCATCAAGAGAACAGGACAAACAGGGAATGTCTGCGGAGATAGAAAAACAGCACAGAGTAGTGCTTCACTGTATGGCAGTCAATCACCTGCGCATTGACCGTTACACATGATGCCCAAGAAATCAGTCAGGGCCTCCCATGGTGATGCTCCTGGTCATTTCAGGTCTACGAATCATGAACACCAGATTGACTGCCTTCCATAGAATCAGCTTTTGGCCGCTGATTGCAAAACAAGCCCGAGCCGACGGTAGATGCTCTACAGTTATACCATGAATCCTGCATCACATATTCTTATGCTAAAGAACCATAAGATCTAGGGAGTGCTCAAGGAATTTTGGGCTGTGCGGGGTCGCTGCATCAATCATTAATCACATATTCATATGTCTGTTTTGTTTCCAGGGCTTGCATCATAGAACAAATGCACAGACTCAGACAGCAAGACTAAGAAACCCTTCGCCAAATACGCCACTGCTGAGAGACTCCAGCTCCTCAGTTCTGTTGCCTTCATCTTCTTCCCCTGTGCTTAGGGATCCAAGCTGGGCTTATGATTGCGGGCTTAAGGGTTGGGTGACATGGTCATGAGGGACGTGGTGGCGTGCACTAGCCGAGAAAATGAGGCCCCCTGAGGCCACTCATGCGGCCCTAAAATCCATAGATCTCCGGACACCTCGTCCCATATGAACATGTGCATCTGTAAGATTTTCTACGCTGTAAGCCTTCAAGGCCGCCTTCAAGGCATGTAAGATGACGGTATCAAAGGTTATGATTGCGGGACCGGCAGGACATCAGTGCGAGCATCTTGGGCTCTGCATCTTGCCCTTCTGAAGGGCAGAAAATCATTTTTTTGGCTTCAAGGCCGAACTACTGTTAAAGTGTGCAGACACTACTGTGCGAGGCTTTTGGTTAGGATCTCCTTTTACACGCCCTCAGTTCTATTCTATGCACGCCTGCGATCCTGTGGCTTAGAACAGTGGAGCGCTCTTGCCCTTGAAGTTTGGGCAGCGTTCCACAGGCAGGGATGCTTGTCAAAGTACTTTACGCAAAAACATACTTTCATGAAAGTCGTGTTGACCAAGCGGTTTGCGAAAGGGCAGCAGCTTGTCGTTCTGAAATGGAGCTGGCTTTGAGATGTAGAGGCGGTTCCTAGAGGCCTTGAGCAACAAGGAGTTGAAGCCAAAGGGGAATATACCTCTCTCGAGAAGAGCTGAGACAGTGTTTTTCTCTGGTTTGCATTGTTTGGGATTGCTTATGTGAAGCCACATGAGTGGGGGTTTCTCAGAACAACCCTGACAAACTGGTCGCAGCGGCTTGTCTCGCAATAAGCCGTGCCTCACGCAAAGGGGCATGTAAGGTAGAAACTTAAGTAATGCAAGTTATTATGCTAAACCTTTAAATGCACTTCCACGCGCTTCAGCTTTCATGTGAGAGCGTCTCGAAGGCAACCTTGAATGATTGAATGATCCTAAAGGTTGCCCCCATATCACCCATTCGCAATCCCCATATATCCGCACATTTTCTGAGAAGTTCCCAAACAAGTGTGCCACCCTTGGAAACAGGCCTGCACGTAAGCTGTGCCACTTTGACTTGGCAACCTTGGGACTTGCAAACCTGTTTTGGAGCGCTACAGGACCATGATCAAGTTCATCTTAATGGTGAACAAGCAGGGGCAGACCAGATTAGCAATTCGGCTCAGTATTGCTGCAGTTGTAAGCTGGACGCTGGATGTCTTAGCCTTGTGGATTCTACTTTCAACTAGTAGAAGCTCAAAAGGAAGTATCAATGCTTCGCATTCAAGGTGGGGGGACTTTGGGAACCAACCATGGAAGTAGAGGCCCCTTTTGGGTGCTTGATTGAGGTAAGACAACAGGGGCTCTGTAGTGATATGTTGGGCTTGGGTTTCGCAAGATCATCGGCCGCTTGCGGAGGTCTCCCAAAAGGGATCCCAAGATAAGTCAGCGCTATGCATCTATATGTATCCTATACTATACACATACATGTGCACAAATATACAGGCTGCATATACCGATGCCCCGGGGTACTGCTTTTTCTGTGGTGACCATTGCTAGATTTGTCAGTAATTAGAGGAATTCTTCTCGTGTGCACATCACGTTTGGCCCCAACAAGCAAGCCCTATACAGATACTTTTATTGACGTGCCTGAGGTGCTAGACTGCATCGTTTACTGCTTTTGTCCGGCATGGCCCTCCGCATCACCCAACAAGACTCTTAACAGTAGATTTCTGTAAGGGAAGCTCTCTCATGAGCACGTCAGGACCGGAAGTGCACTTTCAGGAACCTCAGATTCACATCCATGCGCTCACGCACACCTTTCACTGAACGCCAAGAGGTTGACGTTTGGACGAAATTTTGTACGAAGAAGCTTGGATAGCCTGGCCTTCCGCGAAGGACCCACCAATTCTTGCGACCCTGAAACGCGAGAAACAACTATGCGCATGCATCGTGGGGAGAGATTCCAATAACCACATTGCCTGAACTGTTTTCAGAAGCCGAATGACTCACCGGGAAAAGCATGCCAAAGCATATCTGCAGGTTCTCACTCAAATTAGTGAGATTGCTCAAATGAAAAGACATGGGTGTTTGTCAATGGGACTACAGGGCAGATTAGGAGAAATCATGTGTTAAACAGATACTAGGGGCCGAAGTCCACAAACCAGGAGTAAAACAGGGACATGCTGAGGCGCAGTACTATGAGTTCCTCAGTGTCCGTGAGCGAGTAACTCTCGAAGGTGAACTCATCCGCCTTGGGCTGAGACCTACTCTGAATTTCTCTGCGCAGGGGAACTCGTTCAATTTGTAGTGGAACTTCGGAAGACAAGGGTTGCCACTTGCTGGCTATGTTCAGGAGGCTTTTGTGGATCCTCCATACTCCCCTCTAATTGGGTACAGCTCTTTTGGCGATTTTGTGTATGGTTTCTAGCCGTCTAGCCTGACGGTCTCTTTGATCTTTGGCGTCTAAAAGTATCAAAGGCTGGAATTAGCAGCTACACCTGCAAAAAGGGTTCAACCAGGTGTACAAGCCTAATTGCAGTAAAAGGATCCGCTCTCAGCGATGCAATTACCAGCAAAAGACAACCGGGCATGTGAAGGGAGCTGACAGCTTTGTAGTAGTATTCAGCAACGTCACCTGTACCTAGACTTTCAGTTGCTCAGTACCAAGCTTCTTCAGAACTCAAGCGCCCCAAGCCCAAAGAGCTTCCGCTTTCACAGAACCTCCACATATTTTTTATATTTTCTGAAATCCTGGCAACCCATTAGAATTAAGAGAAATCCACATATATTATATACATACATATATTATGTGTGTATATATATAATGTATATTCATACTTACTAGCCATAAAACGGTGAGCGCAGGACATCTTGCACCATCTCATATACCCTAGCCCCTAGGAATTACAGCACATTGGCGACCCACAGTAGTGCCTGTCGCGAAGTAGCTGGCACAAGGGCTTGGTCTAGAACGGCTTGAGCAGGAGAACTGTTTTTTCAGCCCAGGCTCAGTTGTAAGGTACTAGAACTGTACACGAGGAAGGCCCAGCCGTAGTTTTGCCAAACTCTAAGATTTCACTAAGCTTGCACTATTCACATGTGGGTCCCTGCCCTTCTACGGCAACTGAGGTAAGTGTCTGTCAAGAAGCGAAAGCCAGTGCTCTTTTGTGGAGTACCGGGACTACCGCGTTGTATACAGGAGAGCCATGCGCTGTGCAGATTTGATGTAAGGTGAAGGGGCAAAATCCTGCATGACCTGAGGTGTCCTAGAAGACCGTTATTCCGTAGATATGAGGCATACTCAGGGTGGCTCACGAGTTTAGTATCAAGGACGAATACTTGTGCGAGAGGAATTATTATCAGCGAAAGCTGCCGGTCACATGTCCGAATTTTGTCTCGGCCTCAAAGCTCACAGCCTGAACCTTCCTGAAGGAAATAGGGTGTCCCCCCAAAAATGGTATGCCTCTTACGGTAGGCCTAGACAACCATGAGAGCGCGTAGCTCATTTCAACCCTCAAGCACCTCGCGTTCAAACGGCCGTTATCTTGTTCGAGCCGTTAGCATGGCGCAGGAGCTGGATATCTTTCGAAGCATGTATTCAGCTTTGAGATAGTTTGAGTCTGAAGACCATGTGTCATGCGACTCCGGTGTTCTTTCTGACAGGAGATACGCGTCACTGTACTTCATTGCCAGATCCCAAGGGTTTTGACAAGCCATGCAGTTTCCGTGTATGACGAATCCTAAGGTCCTAAGTCCTAAACCCTAAACTAAAATTCCGAAAAGTTGCAAACGAAGGGAAGGGGGGTTCAGAGCCCGTCTGCTGCAAACACTTTGGGGCATTTTGTCGACAGGAGCTTCAAGTAGTAAAGCAAATTCACACATTCAGCGCCGCTACTCTGCAATCTGTGGCTAGTGCATATAGGAAGCACACGCTGCAGTGTGCACCCTCAGGTAGCAGCTCAAGGCCCCCAGGCATCGATTTCGGTTAAGCTTCTCATTGGCACGGATGCTGTGCTTGCCGGATGCGAGGTCTACTTTACCTCATTGGCTTTTGTGACCGCAGCACAAACTCTACTACTCAACTACTCAGTCTTACATGAGGCAGAACCGCCCTGTGCCCCTCTTCAACCACCACGGAGTCAAATCAAGTTCAAACCGCAGTGGCCGAGATTTAGCCACAAGTTCATCACCTAAGTGCAGTAGAAGAGTTGGCGAGTCATACCATGTTTTCCTCTGGAAGGGGTGGTTTCTTGTAGGCTGAAGGATTGTAAGATATATAATCTGCTTCCAGAGCATCTCACATTCCCCCACTGCCACAACAAGCTTCACGAACAAGAGAAGGTTGCTCACAAATTCCTGGTGGATCCGTTAAGTAAATCTTTGCAACTGGCGGGGGGTCTCTGGATCTTCATGAAAAATGGACGCTTATGCTTTTTTGTTCTAACTCTACTTAGACCCCCCGGATCCCCAGCAGAGTTGCTTAATCACACAATTTAAAGATGCGGGTACCCTGCACAGGGACCTCGAATTAGGTGATGCGTTTTCTCAGCATCAAGGCCTCGTACCCTGGACCTGTAAATCCCCCAAAGACCTTGAAGCTCCAAACCCTCCAATCCTACCTAAGTCCTGAAAGGTCGGCATTGACAACGATGAGGACTGCAACGAGCTTGCAATTCTGGAGTTCATCCACACCCTTGTTGCTTAGCTCGTTTGGTCTCAGTGAGTTAGCCGGAACCCGTTCTGGCGTTCCCAACTTAGCTTTGAGCTGAAGTAAGCTTTTAAGTTTCGAGGTTTTCTGCATGAGTGCTTTTGAATTTCCAGATCTTAGCCATGCTCTCGTTACCTGGGTCTATTCCATAAAAAGAACAATTTTGCGCCACTCATGTTTCGGGGCTTCAAACGCTGCATAGTTGAGGTGTTAGAAACCCCTATATTAACGTAATGGTGTCTTCCCCACATGATTCTCCATTTTGGGCGGCTATATATGAACCATGTATCCCCATAAATCCTTCTATAATCTAGCCCCAATATGCCCCCAATATAACCCTGTATCCCCCTACTTCTATATAACCCTCCATTTTCCAGTTGTGCTTTGGCTATGTTTCGAGTTAACAGGAGCTTGTGGATATTGGTACACACAGCCCTAGCTTAGCGTGAGCGTGGGGTGTAGAATTTATGTGACATGGGTGCATAAGGCTTTTTTTAGTTCAAGGGTCAAGGGTTTCAGGTCTTTGGATCGTAGGGCTTCAGCGCGAAAACACTTACTCAAAGCATGTCGGGACTGACCTAGCTTAAATTTTTCCTTCATTATAACATGATAACATACTGATGAATATTCAGTAGTGGAGGAGTGGGCGTGTTGTACGACACGCGGCAGAGTCGAAAGCAAGTATTCGAATCTCTGCGCGTCTGTGATTTGGTTCGTATTCCAGCACGCAGGATACGCGTTCAATGTTGTTTCACGCCTGAAAGAGGCACCTTCTTGATTGTTTGACCCGCGCTGCCACTGTAGACCGTTTCTGCCGCGCAACGCCGATGGAAGCATATTGTTTCTGTCAGTCCCTGCTGCAAAGGGCATTCTAATGTACTTCGGGATCACATTGTACATGCGAAGCCATTGTTAGACGTATGTGTAGAAGGGCTGTGTGCTGTCACGTATGCAAATTCGTGGTTTTACAAATATCTCGCATCTTATTCTGTAAGATTCGAGAAGACACATGTCGCCTGAGTAAGCCGTGCTTCAGCATGCTGAAGCTCTAATCTTTCGCTCGCATATACGCTCTCAACCCCAAAGCCCTCAAACCCCAAACGTTGAAATATCCAAGGTTGAGACTCTCGACAAGCCGCTTGCCAAGTTCTAATTTTTCAGCTTGGGCAATTCTACTTTGATAGGATTTCCTGGTGGTGTCTTGCAATCCTTGATTCAAACACCGGGCATCAAGTGCTTCAAGTAGTAGCTTGAGAAGATATTGCAGCCAACTCCGGTAGCACTCTGCTTCGGGTAGGTCGCCGTGTGTTCTGAAATTCCCAAGGGCTGGAACAGTGTGTACCACTGCACCTGCTACTTCAACTTACACTTCAAAGCTGCAATTCTGAAGTCTAAGGTACTTCGAGAACGTCTGCGAGTTGGATATTATGTCTGCCCCGCCTGCCTGGGGGCTTCTGAGGGTGACCCGAGAACCCAAGGGCCTTGAATTCCCAGAAGCTGGAAGAAGACTTGGAGTGTGTACTCGCCCTCCATCCTGAATCATCACCATGTCAGATTACAACATCCTATCGGGCATCCGATCGATGGGCAAGCCCGAAGAAACGCAACCCCTACCTGCCCATGCAAGTCTTACTGGGATATCTGACATGCTCTACAATCTTGACTAGACAAAGTCGGCCTAATGGTGGAATGCCTTCATGGGTTGAGGTCTAGGCCCTTCATGGCTTAAACCGCCCTTAGCAGAGAATCCCAACCTCTTGCTCTTGTGCAATATGTGGTGAAGTATGCCGTTGTCTCTACTGTTTTGGGGTCCTTGGAAAAAAGTGTTTAAGTTCATCGGCAACTGGGATATCGGCCTTCTTTTTTTCATGGGTATCAGTCCTTCCGATGCATGCCTGTGGGGCCTGGCTTGGGGCTGAAGATGTACCATTTCTATACACAAACTTTCGTGCATTGAATTGTTTTTTTTGGACAGGACCATGAAATGGCGGGAGCCAGCATTAAATAGCCTTATGATCGGTTCATGTCGCGGAAGCCGTAGTTTTGCCAGTCTACTCAGGTGTTGTAGGAAGTGCCCTCCATGATGAGACAAAGGGCTTGCCTACAGTCCTCCGTATGTAGATAGCTCATGGACGATGCTCTCAATGTTGGGGTCCATCTTCGCATGAATCAGCGTGCTCTTGCAGAATCGCAACCGTTATATACCCTAAACCTAGAACACAAACCGGAGGTCCAAGAAATAATGCAAATAGTGGGATCCCAGGGTTTTGTCGCATGGTACATTCTGGTGCAAGACACTAATGTCGCCTTGCTGACATTTACAATAAGAGCACCCTGCTAAGATGAGAAATGTTGAAGCTAGGATGTTCAGGAGGTACTTTCATTCCAGTCCACTGGGGTGGTCCTGTGGGTACATCCTTGTCGCATACCATTTTGCTGATACGTCTGCCTTGGACGCTGTGCTCACAACACCGCAGCTCAGTTGACTTGATAGGTCGGTTGACTAACCTAGCAATGCTTCCTTTGAAGTCGCAGCTGCAACAGCGCCAATCAGCATGCCATGAGCGCGGACGTACTAATTGGCCCAGAGGTCATGCAAGAATTGTGTTTCAAGAGAAGTTTTAGGTCTCTGACCATCTTAACACTCAGGTTTGTAGTGGCACAGTTTATCTCTTCACGCTGAGTCCGCGCAGCGTTGGTATTGGTATGTGCTTTGCATGTATCCTTGCATTAGTACATTGAGCGCACCCTGAAACAAGACATCCCGGCATGTGCTTCTTGGAAGCCATGAGGGTTGGTTTCCGATAAAGAACACAGCCACGCAACACACACCTAGGCCACAAAGCCAAGACATGCCTTGAAGCAAACCATCCTACCATCTTGAACCTTTGAACACTTTGCAAATCCCCAAGCTCCAACTTTAAGATACTGCTCTGCGGCTCACTTTGAACTGTCGCCATGTCGATGGTACACCATGTGCCGACTAAAGCTGGAGGTGGTGGTCCTGCGAAGCTAACCTTTAGGGGAGGTTGTCAAAAATCGGTCTTTTGCGGGTTACCAAACTAATGCGACTGCCGATAAAGTAAGGTACGCAAAAGTTGACCATAGTTAGTGTTGTCAACCAAAGGTCCAATCTGAGGGACCGCTGCAGCGCATGTGCTGGTAAGACTTTCCAGAGTTGTGACTTCTGCTTTAGAAAGCACCGCCATACAAGAGAGCAGAGGAAGCATGCCATCCAATCCTAGTCACTTGCAGTGGAGAACTGTGGTTGATTATCCTTGGTGTCCGAGCTTTGTGCACAAAATACGATGCAGCCGTAAGGCGGTAATGTCTTGTCGCATCCTGTCGCGCATACGCATAGTGGACTGTGAATGGGAGAAATTTGGCAGCACTTGGGGACCCAAATATACTGTAATTTATGGTTTTTTTTGCTGCTTGGGATGGTGCAGGATGCTTCCATCAACAGTTGGACATCTGGTAGATTACCTGAGAACAGGCGGCCATCGGCCACCATGTGAAAGATCGGCCTTGCACTCAGCCTAGGTTCCAAGAGGTTCCGCATTAAGTCATGGTTGCCAGGGTATATTTCTTTGGCAACTCTTTTGAAGGATTTTCGGTGCGGGCTTGAGGTCCCCGAAGGCACCTGAGGTTGATATTGATCGCACCCACATTCGGGCACACAATCAGGCGGGCTTAATTCAGATTGCAATTTGCGGCTTCTGAAGTATGGAAAATTATTCGCCCTCAGAAATGGACGTGACGCTAGGCCTTCTTCTACAACGTGTATTGTAGCTTCCATTTTCTAACAGTTCTGCAAAGGCTCCCTGAGACAGCCGGTGAAGACGTCAACACCTAGCTTTAGCGCGTGGGTCCCTGGGCAACCGTTCGCAAGAGGCACTACTCCAAGATCTCACATCATCCAGCACAGTACTGCACATTTTCGGACTTTTGAGCGGTGCTTAATTGAGTTAAGGCTCTAGCTAGGGATTGGCGTTACGCAAGCTGAGGCCAGCATGGGGGTATCAGAGATAGTTTCATATGGGTTTCTCAATAGCTACATCAACGTAACATCCCGTGCAACCTGGGTTGATGATCCAGGCTCTTGCCGCGCATCATGCACCTGCAAAAGATAAGAGAGGTACTGCAACTTTGGGCAGCTAGGTAGCCGATATGAATGACACGGCATTGCAAGCGCAGGTGGTGTGTCAGGGTTGAAGCAAGCGTTTCCCAAGCAGATTTGGCTACGTGTGCTACGCATACACATGCCTTTTTGTACTGGTTTCTGTTGTCGGACCTGGCATGGCTACCCTGGACCGGAGGCTTCGTTTGGCAACTGCTACAATCCAACGCCTTGCACGTCAAGGTTGCCCTCGTTGTTGCTGCAGGGTTCCCCCGTCAATCGTGCACATGATGGAGAAACACGACCCCATAGTACTGCGAGAATTTGACAGAGGTAGCATGAGTCGTAGGTTACCTTTTGCGGTGCAAGTAGCGGTGGAACAAGGTTTTGAGACCTTGACTAGCTTTGTTGTGTTTGTTTGGAAGGAGGAGGTGGCGGTGGTCGTGCTGCTGCCGCTGCTGCTGCTCCTGCTGCTGGTAACTAAGTAGCTCGCGTGTGTTCCTGCTAGTCCTAGTAATCCCTTTTTCCAAGCTGCGACAGCAGCAGTAACAGCAATGGTAAAACAGTAGCACGAAGAGCAGTAGCTCTCGCTTCCTGAGTAGCTCAAGCAGTCGGAGCTGTGGTGTAAGTGCATAGGCTTCACTTGAGGAAGGGCTGCGAACTTTGTAGTGGTGGCGCTGAGGGCGTGGTGTTGCCTATATTAGTGCCAAATGGTTTTGTGTATGCGACATGTGTATAGCAGTGTAGCATGGGGGGCGGGGCCTTTGAAAACAGTACTTGCCCTGGCGAGTCGAGCAGTTAGGGGCGTTCTCAACCCAGGAAACCAATCTCTGCGTTGTGGCTCAAGCCATTTGAGCAGTGACGCGGAGTGCTAGCTAGTATTTCCAGAATCCGCCATTCCCGTGATCAGTGCCCCGTGGCCTGCAGCCGGGAAGTGAATGATGAGGCGGAGTGTGCGGCATGACATGTTCTTCAAGTTCTGAGGTAACTGGCGAGAAGGGCCACGAGCCAAACCTCAAACCAGAACCACATATCCTAGTCACTAGTCTGGGGCCCCCGGGTAATCTTCATCTGAGAAAAAGACCGTGCTTAAGACATGGCCAGATCCTGGACCCATGTTTAGGAAGAAGCTAACGTCTCAATAGCACAACCTTTTCTCAGTATATACCTGTTAGCAGGTATTAAGAACAGGATGAATCTAGAAGCGGCTCCCCGTTTCGGAGATGCGCAGTAACCAGGTGGCTCTGGTGGGTAGCGCTCATGAAGATGCCGTGTTGCGCACACTCCGCGACAAATGCTGTTCCCCTGCTGCATCCAAGGGTCTCCAAAGAGCCGTCTAGGATTCTCAGAATGGGGGCCACCTTATGGTCACCAAGATATGCTGTTTCTGAATGAAAAGACCCCGCCAATCGCCTCCTACACTTGAATAGGGTGAGCCCAAAAAGACAAGACAACCAGGTTGGGGATCGATCTGGAATTTGGTGCGAAGCCTTAGAGAGAAAGGCTAATTAGCGGCTTTACCCATTTTGGTTAATGCGGTAGCGCTTTGTCAGCGTGGCAGTCAGATCCTGAGCAGCGTACTCAGCAAAGCAACGTGCAGCAGCAATGGCTGACAGACTTCAACCAAAGCTGATACGATGGCAGCGATGTTTCTTTTTCTCTGGATGACTACTGTGCCATCCTGAAGCCTGAAGATACCTGAATAGAATCACAGGTGCCCCGAGTCGTGCAGTCGTTCGTCGTCTACTCGCGGCTGCCACCCTCTGAAATACGAACCCCCGCTGCCCCGCCGAGACACACAAGCAACATCACTCATCCTCTTTTTTGCTTCCTTAGTCCTGAGGGCCTGGAGGATTGACTTGAACAGAATTATCTGGAGTCTGCTCCTGCTCCAAAATCGAAGCAAATACAGGAGGGTCTTCAAGTCTTGCCCTGGAACTCTTCTGCAGGCCTAACGCTCAAGAACATGATTCCTAGCAAGTGTACCGCTATACCAACACAAACACCACTTATCACATCTGTTCTCTTGAGCATTCTCATCTACGTATTTCTCATCAGGAATGGGGCCACAGCATCAATGTGGCGGGACTTCAGAGGACCCTGAGTCAGATGATGTCCAAAGAGTTCCTCCTGGTCTCGCTCGGAGCTTGGGTTGAAAGCTTATTAACTTTAACTCCCAAATCTCACTGTACCTGAATCAATTACTGAGCTTCAGGTTTAGGAGGTGAGGGGGCTGGACTTGAAGGGTGGCAGAGCTGGTCCTGAAAGTGGTGTGCAGATGGTAATAGGGACCCTAATGTAGCTCTATAGTAGACATCTGGGCCCGAAACTAATTCTATGGGAACCATTTGGGCCCTAGCTATACGGGCGCAGGTGCATAGGACAACCTATTGCTTTCCAGAGGTAAAAGTGGCACGAAACCCAGGCTTTAGCTAAAAAACAGGATTGTTGTTCGTTTGGGAAGCTATTGCATTCAGGAAAAGATTTCACTGTTTGTTACACTGTGTTTCGGTTTCTGAGATTGAGCGTGTTAACCCGCAGTTCGCAACCCGCAACCCCTAGAGAAACAACAACGCTGTAAACACCAGTGTTTTGGGCATGGTGGCCAAAGGCATGAGCGCTTGTGACAGCTTTCCTTGTTCCACATTCTTGCGCAGCATGTTGTCTAAAGACGCAACAACGCTGCAAATTCCAGTGTTTGAGGGATGGTCGCCAAAGACATGGACGCTTGTGACAATGCTTCTTGTTCCACATCCTTTGTGCAGTGTGTTGTACAAAGAGGAGAAAACACTGTAAATGCCGGTGTTCTGGGCATGGACGCAATATGAATGACGTTCTTATCCCCCCGCCACCCCTCGCCCCCCACCCACCCCCCAGCCGAACAACACCTGAAAAAAACATGTCAAAAGGCTCAAAATCCTGCAAAAACACAGGGCAACTTGCCAAGTACCCAAATGTGACCATTTGGTGGACTCAAGGGGGAGGGATGGAGGTTGGGTTGTAATGGGAATCGATAGCGGCTCCAGAAGGTGTCGCAGTCCCGACATTTCTCTGAGGTAAGATTTTGGATGAATTGAGATGGGGTTTAGGCAGAGAGGAGAGGGATGATGAGTTTTTGGCTCAAAGTCTCAGCAATGGCTGCTTGGCCTGTTTAAGTCTCTAAGCCGCTAAACCCAAAGCTGTAATTTCAACCAGTTCAGAAAGGGTGGGTGTGAAGTACATCCATGACTGAAGTCATGCCATTTGTCGGAACATCCACGGAACTGTGTCGTCTGTTTGCGTTCCTCTGCTATTGCCTCATTCGTGTTGGCTAGGTGCTTCGGCATAGCGTGAATCAAAGATGCTATTTTAAGATTTGTCAAGCTGAGGAATCGAGACAGCAGCCAACAAGGCCAGAAATCTTCAATCCCTGCCTTGTGTAAGAACGGGGCTGCAGTTTGGGCCGAGGGGAGTTTCTGAGGCCTTTGAGCATGAGAAGCCACTGGTTTTTGAGGCCTGCATCCACTTGATTATGAGAAGACAACATTTTATTCACTTGTTGAGACACACTGCTCCAGTGGGTACTGACTGCAACTCCTGGAGTCTACAAGGTTTCCTAGCTGTGTCGGGCATTGCGTCTAGAAGAAAACGCTGTTCGATTCCCAGCTTTCAACTGCAAGGGCGCCAGCAAGACAACTTCTATAAGAGACCGTAAACGAAGCAGACACTGCTCAAGGCAAAGCTTATACGTCCTGAATCATAAGCCCTTAACCGGGCATTGCTCAATCTCAAGCTTCAAATGAAAATCCTCATGCCCTGGCGCAACATGGGTTTCTGCATGTCTACATCAGGATATATGGGCTTGGGCCGTGTAATGAGGATTAGGCTTGTATGTACAATAATCTACAGCCTGTCAAACAAGGCTATCAAAATGTCCACCGAATTCCCGGGTCCAAAAACCTGCAACCTATTGTCAATCAAGACCTTCTCACAGCCCCCGAGACCTGCGGCATATCCCACCCATCCCATTTCAATCCCCAAAAGGGCCAAAGGCTTCCGATTCCCGGAGCAGGTCAAGTTGCAGCAAAGCGTGCAAGACTTCAACTCCACTCTTCACGCACTGGTCACTGGTGATCCCTCCCAGGGCCCCTGGGATGCCCCAATGCGCTTGAAGGTTGAAGTAGGGTTTTGGAATGTTTTAGGGTTTCAGGGCAAGAATCGCAGGGCTGAGGGTTCAGGAGGTCGGAGTCAGAGTTGCGGGGGAAGGGTCAAAATCCGCCAAAATGAAGCCACATGTTCTTTTGTGTATCTGATGCCTCAAGCAGGTTATCATTCCAGGGGCTGCTAACTCGTGTGTCAAAAAAGGTTTACATTTGGAATCCGAAAGGAACCCTGCTACCAGGAAAAGGCTGCATAGGAGGTCTGCGTAGGGGCTAGGGCCTATGGCGCACAAGCTCCCCGACATACCCCACTGAAGACCTACAACGCATCGGCGACTGCTGCCAGCATCCAGGCAAACTATGGTGACCTCATGTGACCTTTGCCCCTGATTGTGCTTTGATTGGGTGAGTTTGCCCGGTTGGCCTTCCTTCTACTTGCAGGAGCATCCTGCTACGCCACCGTCCTGTGTGAGGCTTTTGGCCTATACGTATTTCGGTCCATACCTGAGACCTCTCTTGATCAAACTCCCCATCTTCTTTGACAGGTCTATTATGTAGATCCTAAGCCCCAACCAAGACCCTAAGTCCTAAGCCCAGAAGCCGAAAATCCTGGATGGGGTGTTCCAGAAGCTGAGGGGAGTAATAATGACCTCAACACTCAATACTCATCCTTATTATAGGTGCCCCTGTCAAGTGGTCCTCAATTTTTGAACACCCAAATCCTATACACCCTAATCCCTGAACCTTATATGCAAGCCCAAAGCTCTAGCTGCTGCAGCTGAAGCCCAGGCGTCGTCGCAGCTCCCAACCAGCAAGTGCTGGCTAATCTGCAGGAAGTGCCTGGTCATTGGGTTTGGGGGTATAAGGCTTATAGGGTTTAGGGTTGAGGAATGAGGGTATGCTGGCTGCAAAAGGTTTGGGGGTGAGGTGCGCCATCATCCCTGAAAATACCTCCCATTAAAAAGGGCGAGGAGGCCCATGGCCCACACTTGAAGCACTATGCGGATGCAAGCAGGCTTAATTGCACGCAGAAGGGAGCCCTGGAATCATGATTCTGTTGAGCTCCGGCAGTTCCAGAACCTTTGTTTTGTTTGAAACGCCCCGCAGTCCACACCTTGTTGAAATGGTTGCACAAAGAGCCCAGGATTGCAATCCTCAGCAAACCCCTTGAATTCAGAGATCGTATGCATTCCTCAGGAACCCTTACATGATTTAATGTGTCTTCCTCAGTGACGGTGTCTTGGCTTGTAGGGTGGTAGTTTGACTTTAGGCTGGCCAATTGTTTTCTGTGTGGGCACGTTGTTCAGATCTACAATGCAGTGATACTTCTCACACTGCAACTCAGTCTTCGGTGCTCCAACGAATAAATACGCAGCTGATGTCCCATGTTAGTTCATGTGCTTGCAGAAAATGTTGGAAGGGGTGCCGGGCAGTGCCGGCACAAGATATACTTGGTTTGGCATTCGAGCTGGAACGATAGCTCATAGACTTTCACTCCTGAAGCCCGAATACAACCTATATACTGACACGGTCATTCCGCACCTTGCGCCATGAACCGTGAGCAATGACCTTAAATTCCCAATTCTGACACCTAAGCCTGGACTTCTCAAAGGTGCCTCACCCAGCGAAAGGACTGCAAAATCATATGCCGCTCACGGGCGCTGATTCATCTTTAGAAAGCCTGCCGAACTTTCTAATGATCCTAAGGGAGGCTCAATTAGCACTTTTGCCTGGGATGCCCTTTGGGCATTCGGCACTGACCCACCCCAGACTCCCTAAACTTTTCTCTTGATTCCACATGCCTAGGCCTCCTAAACGGCTACAGACCCTGAATGCTAAACTTTGTGTGCCCAAGGTCCTTGACCTCTGGGTTCCTTTCGAGACCTTCGTCTTTCACCTCAGTACAAGTTTTCTTGGGTACATCTAGGTTTTCAGGGTTCTGATTTGGGCAGGAGCGATGAAGTCCTTGGCAGCTGGGGATGTGGGTTTTTGGTTCCGGGACGGACTCTTAACATCGCGTCCTAGGTGTTTGTCCAATCAGTTCCTGGCCTACATGCCTTCCAGTTGGACATGTTGTAGAAGTAAGGTCCGTGCTGGCAAACCCGGATGTAATAAGTCCTTCTGCTTGTCAGCGGGTAAGTATGGGTGCCGATCAGGGCTTCATGTGGATGTTTGTGACCTTGGAATTGAGCGTGCAAGGGTTTTATAGGGAATTCTCCTGGACAGGTCAAGTTCCAAAACAAGGGAGGTGAAAGGCCTTGGGCACTCCTAGAGAATGTGAGGAGTACAGGTGGATTATGGGGTCCTTGTTTGCAAAATGCAGGATTGTTCACGAAATACTTAAATGGTGGAAGTCTACTGAACTAAAGGATTTGAAGCCTATAGGCCGTCTGCTCTGCAGTAGGGTTTTAGCCTTAGCGGCTTTAAAGTTGGATAAGCTTGGGATTCAGTGATGCCTGGTAACTATTGCCCCGGACTGAAAAAAGAGACCCTAAGCCCTGAAGGGTGCTTTTGCTAGGAGGCTGTGACAGCTGCTTGACAATTCCCAGACGTCATGCAAGACGTTTGGAAATTGCATGGACGTTTAACTGTTGTCATAATTATTGTCCTTACTACTCTCATAATTGCTACTAGTATTATTGTTCCTATGCTGTTTTTTGTTTTCGACCAAAATACTAGTATCATGCGAGATATTGCTGCTGCTGCTGCTGCTGTTTTGACGATGACGACGACGACGACGACGACGACGACGACGACGACGACGACGACGACGACGACGACGACGACGACGACGACGACGACGACGACGACGACGATGATGATGATGATGAATGTTGTTATTGTCTTAGGTTATCTGGCAACAGCCAAGTGTTTCCACCCAACCCGTGGGGCAATATCAGCATCTATGACCGCAACATCAGCTTTATCTATAGGGTATGTCCAAACATCTGGATGCCCCCTTTATACTACCTCGAAAGTTGTTATCCTAAGTAGAATGACTCCCAAAAGGGCACCTCAATTTTTAAAACCTCCTATAAGAAGTGCCCCAACCACTATCCCATACGCCTACTTCAGGCTTATGTTCTGTTTAACACAGCAACCCAGGACCCTACTGACCAGCAGTGTCAACACGGTTCGAGCAGCGGATGGCTCGGTAAACATCCCAGTTCTTCAGGCCTTGGCGACTTGCAAGTTAGGGGGGGTTGAGGGGGGAAGGTCCAAAAGTAGCCCATGAGTCCGATCTGGCCTGCTTCGGTTGTCATTAAAGTCTTAGGCGGGGAGAGGGCCGAGTTGTATCCTATCCTACAGTCTCATATAAAGCCTGCTGTATACGCATACTAGTGTTTCGAAGCATCCCTAGTTTTGGCCCAAAAAGGGCCTCTGAACTCCTGGTGAACCCATGCACCTCACCATGGACTCAACATGTGGCTTTAAAACTCTGGCCTGGCTTGGAGGTTCAGGGGCTTAGTAATTACACTTGGCCTTAGTGTATAGTTCCCTTAACTGGCCTCAGTGAAGTTTACCCCAAGTATAAGTAAGTAGAATGAACTCCTTAGGTACAAGTAGTTGCCAAATCCCCTCCTGAACGTCCAACTATAGGAGGAGATTGATAACACACTTCCGATGTGGCTTTAGGGCTTACGGTGCATCTGCTACCGGAGGGGTGCAAGATGCAACTTGGTTTCAGGGCTTCTTTGCTCAGCCAATCAGATGTTTTGGTGACTTGTTGAAAATGTCCTTGAGCATGAAGCAACTCAGGCCAGAAAGTTCGAACATTATATCCCCTTGCCTTAAGTGCCAGGAAGATCGAGGCGTAGCCAAAATCACCCTTCCTGCTTTTAGGCCTCTACTGGAAGGGCAAGAACTTCAGGTTCACAGGACGTGAACCACAACTGAATCCAGCTCACGTCCAGAATCCCGGCAGAACTCTCTATTCCGTGTTTGGGCCCTTGTCAAATCTGGGAACGTGCGTCAACCTGCAATGATGCACGACTTTCGGAAGCATGTTCGTCTGCACAAGAGCTTTACATGGGCATTGCAGAAAGTTTGCAGTTCATCTGACGGTCTGACGCGGATTATCATGTCTGGTGGCTGGACTCTGCAAGGACTATCCGGTGTATCGGGCGCCTCTCTGCCAGGCCGTCTCCGCGCAGAACGTGCCCTTGTTGGAGGCCTCCAGCGTGGTTGTCGGCGGGCTGGTTGACGCGGCTAAGGCGCGATTTTTGGGATGTACGTGGAGTTGTTGGCTTTAAGAGGCTAGCCCATATGGCACCTTCAAATCAGACACAAAACACCAGCTGCAATTGCAATCCCTGAGCCCCAGATGCTGAGCTTCGGAGTCAAAGGTGTTCCACGGAGCCTACTGAAAGGCTCAAAAATGGTGGATCCTTCAGAAGGAGAAGGCCCTATCTTGGTCATGGGTTCTCCGGAACTCCCTAAACTTTAAACGATTCGGAAAGTTTCAAAAAGTCAAGACCCTAAACTTAAGAATCTAACTATAAACCTTGCGTTTGCGGTCGCCATGATCGTGATCGGTACACTATTCATTCCCATTCGTAACCCTGGTTGTGGGATGTCCTTTTGGGGCGAGGACGGGGAGCGGGGTGATCTCAAGTGTTTCAGTTAGACATTACGCAAAAAAGTCCTATAAAGCTTCAGGCAGGTGACGCGTCGAATCCTTCCGGTATCCTCATCCTTCGAGCTCCAGCGCAGGTTGCAGGTGCGTCCACGAATGGCATTGTCCAAGACATCGCCGGCCGACAGAGGACTTACATCCAGAGCATGTGCCCTGGACTCATGTTATCCGATTCTCCTGTTCAGTTGTACTGTCTCAGGCAGTTGGGAATCCCCTGCGGGATGAATTCTTTTGATTGCATCCTTTTTGTTCCGTGCGCAACCATTCCCAGGTGTGTTGCAGCAGTCTCTTAGCTTTCTTCTTAAACCCCGCACTCTGCCCGAATCAGGGAGACCTGGGAAGACTTCGCTTGTGTAGCAGTACAGTGGTCGCTGTTCCTGCCCAGGATGTAGAGTCTAGGTTAGTTATTCGGAGTTTGGGGCCTATAGGGCCTAGAACCTACGGTGCCTACTTTTAAATATATGGAGGGCGGCCAAAGGCTGGTGCCCACGGAGGTAGTATAAAACATCTATTTAAATCCGGATGTTTAAAAGTTGGTGCCAGGCTCTGAGACAGTGGGACTTCCAACCTTCCTGCCCTCCAACCTTCCAACCCTCCATCTCCAGCCACTCCAACCGTTCCAGCCCTCCAACCCTCCAACCTTCCAACCCTCCAACCCTCCAACCCTCCAACCCTCCAGCCCTCCAACCCTCCAACCCTCCAGCCCTCCAACCCTCACCTTCCAACCCTCCAACCTTCCAACCTTCCGACCTTCCGACCCTCCAACCTTCCAACCCTCCAACCCTCCAAACCTCCAACCCTCCAACCCTCCAACCCTCCAACCCTCCAACCCTTCACACCCTGAAGGCTTATGGTTACAAGTGTTTGTGGCTCAATAGGCAACGTAGGAGGGCTGGAGGGTTGGAAGGTTGGAGGGTTGGAAGGTTGGAGGGCTGGAGGGTTGGAGGCTTGGAGGGTTGGAAGGTTGGAGGCCTGAAGGGGCTGGAGGGTTGGAGGGCTGCGGGGGTCAGAGGGTTTGAGGATTGGAGAGTTGGAAGGTTGGAGGGCTGGAGGGTTTGAGGATTTAAGGGCTGGAGGGCTGGGAGGGCTGGAATTGGAGGGCCGGAGGCTGTGGAAGCTGGGATGGTTCCGGATGTTTAAAATCAACGGCGGCCCCCCCAATTCTTTCGTGGAGGTAGTGTAAAAGAGCTGTTCAACCTATTTAGAGATCCGGGTGTTTAAAAATTGGCGCCGTAGGTCCAAGGTTGGCGTGTGGACAATAGCAAGACAGTGGCTAAACTAATCGCACTTCTACGGAAGCCAACATATTAATATGAATTTGCGAGAGTAGGATTAGCGAAGCCCTTGCTGACCCTATGGGGCGCACATACGACAGTGTAGCTTCAGTGAAATACCGCCATGCAACCTACCAACCCTAATCCACATCCCCCCGCCACCACCCAGAACCTGCAAGAACGGGATCCTTGTCAGAATCCGGGTGCCCCAACAAGTTCCTTAGAATATGCACCCCTCAATCTTTCAGCCCAAACGCCCTGAACCCTAAGCCGCACGCCCTACATCTTGACTTCTCATCATCTGGCAGGTGCCTGCAAGCGCTTCTAATCAGCCAGGGAGTTTCGCTGGCTACGAACAAGGCCCAACTTTGCATTCAAACCGCTGAGGGTTTGGGTAGTGCACCTGGGGCACGGAATAGTAGCTATACAAGGATTCGCAGAGAAAGCTATTAGTATGTATTGATCACATCCTCAGCACGGATTCCCCAAAGCTGCATCTTTATTCCCTTTGATGAGCTAGGTGGTTCTGTGCGGGATCCGTCTATCCATCTTGCAGACCATGCAAGGGTTTTGGCATGACTGTGAACAAGGGTTCAGGCTTGGAGCGGCGGAATTCTGGCATTCCTCGTTGTTCATGGATTGCAAACAACTGGATGACCTCGTCTGGGTGTTGCATTTGACGAGGTCTTCCATTTCAGCCTGCACTTTGCGGGGTGGGGGATTGGCAGCTGAGGTTTTGGGGTTTCTGTGTTTCAGGCGCCCAGCTTGCCACATTGTAATGGTGGAGTGGTTTCCATCTTTACTTCTGACGGTTACGGTCGTCTAAGATGACAAAGTATCGAAAGTGTCTTCTCTACGAGAGCTACATCCTGTGGGAATCCTTGAGGGAGCCTCATTACTGCAGGCGGATCCAGAACCTCTGCAGGCTTCTGTACGTCTCGTACACGGGGAATCGCTTATGTAGAGCCGCATTACCATCGGGGCAAAGACTTGGCACAGCCCAGTTTTTAGGGCTGTTGACCCGCAGAACGGATTTGGCAGGGAATGTTGTGTGTCTGAAGTATTCGTGTTATAACACGTGCAAATTCGAGAGTATCCTGGCTTCATGCTTGCAGGTGTAGTGTGAGAGACCTGGATTGCTGGCTTGCACGTTTGGGTAAGACGTAGCAAACACAGCTTCAGATAGCAAGAGCTCGAATCAATTTCTGAGGTTTGGCTGTCGTCAAGACGTGTAAGACTATGCCGTTTAGGAATATTACACGTCTGCGAAGAACTGGGTAGGCTGCATGTTGAGGGTGTGCGAAATTTGCGCAGAAGTTTGCGCGGATTTTTTTTAAAGAGCAAGATTGCCTCTTTTGAAAAATCCTCCAGAATTTCCTCGCACAAATTCACCGGTCTTTCTGTCCACTACCACATGGCACATTCAGGTTGAATCCATTGACGCGCCTCAGCAAATTTCTGGCCGCAGCTTCCGAAAATTCATCGGCGGGTCGGAGGTTGTGGATATCTGTAAAGAGGTCTCGCCAAGAGGTACTGAATGTGTGCCAGCAGATCAGCAGCATGTCTCATCTCGTGACATCGTTTTGAAACTGATGACTTATTTTCATGGTGCGTCTTCGAAATTTCGCCGAAAAAACACGCGCACCCCACTTCTGGGAAGCCACGGGCTAACAGTTTGGGATCCCCGTAGCCTTCAGCGTCCATGAAGTCATGGCTCCGCGTGTCAAGGCTGAAGTGCAACTTTTGATGCCGAACCTAGCCTGCTGCTTGCAGCGTCGTTCCGGTACGATTACGCTGAGTCGCTACCATAGTATATAGTCTTGCGCTAGATCGCCATTCTTGGTGTGAATGTATGACGGCATGATTCGTATATGTACACCATGTTAGACCATGCGCGTGCTATGGGTGCAAGGCCTTAGGCATGAAGTCTGCAGCCCTTGATGTTCAAGATGCTATGTGACAACTCAAAGAGTCCACTCCTTATAACACTAGAGCTGCGAAGCATGCATGTAAGAGCGGCATACCTAGATTGTCTCCCCACACACTTACTGTGTTCCAATGTAGTCCTTTGATGGGCTCCTACAACAACACCGGCCGCCACCTCAATCCTGTAGTTTCAGCTGATTGTAGGAGTTCCTCATAAATTGGAGCCTTGTTTTCACACTGTCAGAAATGGGCCCCTACTGCCCGAAATCGGGTGTTGCGACAGCGGAGTGAATTGCAGAACCCCCTGCATGCTTTCCAAAACCAGCTGAGTCAGGCCTCCTTGAAGGAGACAAAGCTTCTCTTCGAAGCTTCACACGCAGGCTTCCAACTGAGAAAGCCTCTAGAAAGATGTTTTTTCGTAGCTTGTCTCTATCCTGCATGTTTTTGGTGGTGCCGATGAGAGAGGGGTGCATTAGAGCTTCTTGTATGAGAAGGTGCATCAACATGGCGGAATGACAGAGTGAAGGGTTTAGGTACTGTAGGATTGATTTTTGGTTTCAGGCTTTAGAAGGTATCGTGCCAAAGTTATGATGAAGTCGTGACATGCCCCCACTCAATTCAAGGGGTTTTGAGATGTGCAAGCCCGTGCCTTCGAGAGTAAACACCAAATCCCATACCCCAGTTAAGGCAGAAATCCCAACTGCTAAACCATCCCGTAGACTTGGCACCAAACACTAGCCCTGAAGGCATCATCGAGGGTGTGCCCTTTGCCGGAGTCCCCGTTCTGACCAACATGTGTACGCTTCAACAGATGCTTCCTCAAACATGCAGTAGTGTTTCTGTTGTAAGTTATGACCGTTATACACGCGGTTATAAGCATAAAAGGCGCGCAACTATAATTGCGGGTGAGAATGCTTGGCTGCAGCATGTGTTTCTGAAATAGAGATCTTTTCATGAGAAACTTGCAGTTTGGATCCCGATCTTTGGGAGGTATCATTGGCAGGTTCGACGGTGGGGCAGGTTGCAGCAGCGGTTTTGCGCATCCCGCGGCCCCAATCCTCGAGACTTTCTAGAAATCACGTTTGAACCCCTCTAACCTCTACTCCAACCCCAAAGCCCATATCCCCTAAGCCCCTCGGCCAAGGATGTCTGAAGTGACCTACTACTACTCGAGCTTCCGGCCATTAGTGAATGAGATCCTCAATGCGCACACCGTCCAGTCGAGCCAGGAGCTTTCGTTGCGGCGGTTTGAGGATTCAGGGTTTGGCTTGGAGGTTTCAAGTTTGTGGGATTTGGGGTTAAGGGCTGGGAAGGGACGTCATAGAAGGTGTTTGGACCGGAGTTCACGTGTTTCGGACTTGAGGGACTGCATGAAGACCGCTGTGTAGGAAATCCATGCGCGTTGTAGGCTTGTATTTAATGAATTTGGTAGGTACAGAAGGAGAAACAGATGCAACGACGGCTCCCAGGGCCGCAATTCCAACTTGTTTCTGAGGAGGACCTCAATTTTATGTGGCTTCACAGCAACAAAGATTCTGCTCAACTGTTATCTTGTTTAGAACCGCCTTAATGCCTTGTGGAGGTCTTCATCAGTTTAATAGGAGCCCCCACAATGGATCTCATCTTGTGGCAGTCCATGCTATATGGACTCTGAAAAAATACAGTGGGGTGGCATTATTTTTGAACCCAGCACATATTTCCACATGCAGTCTCACAGTCCTTGTTTTCCGCTGCGCAAAGCAGGAGACGGCTTTGCGCCTCGCTCCGGATCTTGCGAACTTGACAGAGACTCTGACATGTTGGAAAAGCATGATTCTCTTACGAATATAATACGTCTTCCACTGAAATTCTGGAATAGCGGGTGGATTTTGGCCAAGGTGATTTCTCATGTCTGCGACTGCTTGAACCCAACACAGAGTAGCGCTAAGCGGCCCTAATCTGAAAGCCGGACACCGATTGAATCCTACACCCTGCATGCTCAGCCGGCAGCCTAATACCCCCCAAAAAAGGAACCTTAACTTGCATTGGAATAGTAATAGTTTGTCAACGGAAGCCCAGGAACCCCTCTTTGACTCCATGGTCATGGCAGTGCCCTGGACTTTGGGCTTGGGGTTTCGGGGTAAGCGGGTTAGGGGCTTGGGGCTTCAGTGGATTTCTGATTCAGGGAGTTACGGGAGGGGTTCGCGGTCCAGGATGCGTACAGGTGATAGGCCATCTCGGAGTGGTGGGTGAGGGTGGGGTTCGGGATTAGGATTCCTGTAAACTTCCCAATTTGGGGCCTGGGCAGGGGGCTACAACAAGGGCTGGAAGGATGGTATAGTGGCTGCTAGGGGTATGTTGGGGCTTGTTGTAGGCATATTGGAGGGTTCAGAGATCTAGAGGGTTCGCTCGGGTTGAGAATCTTCACGAGGCCCTTGATGTTAGTGGAATCTGTTGTTCAAGGGCGGTGTGCTGGGGGAAGTTTTTAAGGGTGCCCTGCTGGCATATCTGGCATTGGTTTTGCAGCTTGAGGGTTTTGTGCTGGAGCTTTAGATTTCTTGGTTGTCCTGTTGGGTATTACAGGGTGGCCCCCGATCATGTTGTTTTTTGCAAGTCAGCTGCTCAGCAGTGGCCCCAGCACATCCTGCACCTGAGGGCTCCTCCTTGGACGGACCTACTGCGTAGAGCATGCAGGGGCTCATGGCCTTCTTGCAATAACCTGTATATAATGTTGCCAAAGATGGATGAATATACAGAACTCAGCATATTCTGTACAAGACTTTTGTCCAACTGTACTGGAGCCCGTTCCCTAAACATCCTCGCAGGCCAAAATAGATGCCAAAACCAGCCGACGTTTCTTATGCTCTGAAAGGTCACGGAGATCTCCAAAATACAGGGAGCAAGGGATCCACAATTTGCGAGCCTTTCGCGCCAAATGCTTGTTTTGTGATTCCTTGCAGCTCAACTTCTAGATCCTTTGTTTGCTCTAATACTTGGGAGTGCATCCATGCTTTTTGTAGGGCTTAACTTAGTGCCTTTACTTACCCTGTTTGGGCCATGTATAGCCTTCTTTATGAAATATCCCATATGCTCCGACCGAAGACTCCGAAGAAGGTGAGGCTCTTCAACAACCAGTCAACGGTGTGCAACCCCATGGCGAAGCTTGAATATGTTCAGTGTGTGTTCCCGTTCATGGGGGTTAGGAGGTCCTTATTTAAGGGATAAGGGGGGCTTCCTATATAGTGTAGCAAGGACCCTGTTGTTCGGGGGGCATGTAAGGGGGAGAACGTACCTGTTTACCATACAGGCTCGAGGGAGCAAGAAGCAATGGCTCAGGGCATTGGGGTCTTGCTTCAAGCATTTGGGCTTTAAGGAGCGGACTATGTGGCAGTTGATTGGAAATGCGTAGATTTTGGCTTCACACGTTGGACAGGACATGCGGGCCTCTAAGGGGCTTCTTACGCAGCCCAAACGATGCGAATGAGTTTGTTTGAGGCTCACTTTTTTGTATGGGAACCAACCACATATGCAGTGGATGTCATATTGCGGAGATTTTCACAACATGACTAGCTCTGCTATGTGAATGGTGTGTGCCAGCATGGGAAACGCAGAGGCTTCAGGGTCAGTCTCTGGTGTATTTCTAGCCCGCTGACGAAGCTGCTATACGCAAAGATTTTCCCAGAATCACCAGAGGTCAGCCTTAAATGAGCTTGTGTGCTGAAAGGGCATGTAAGCACCAAAGCGCCTGCTTACCCTCCAGCAAAGCTAAGTTAGTGGAGGGTGCGTCGTAGAGATGGTGGAACATTATCCACACGCCTCCGCTCCCTTAATTGCGCCTTCACCATCAACCGGACACCGTGGGACTGCAGGAAGATGACAGATGGCGACTGGCGCGCCTTCATCGACACACTGGGACAGCTCAGGCATGGGTCAGACGAGACAAGCCTTTTGATATTTCAACGCTCAAAGGATTTACAGGAGAACATGATCGAGGGTTGTTGGCTTCCCGTACAGGTGGGTGGGCTGCCGGGTGTTCTCAGACTTTGACTTTTAGAAAGAGTACTGTACTCACTTGCTTTGAAGTTGGTTCTGACCCTGAGCCAGTTGTGTCTCGGGTATAGAGTTTTAGTGTGGAAGCTCGAGGGTTCGGATTATAATTTTCAGAGACGCACGGAAGGGATCAAGTACATAGGATCATGGTAAAGCAGAATGGAGCAAT
>CAJNIZ010038113.1:8603-24919 GCA_905231905.1 Symbiodinium pilosum
CCCCCCCCCCCCCCCCCCGCCAACCACAAAAACAAAAAAATACAAATTATCGTCTGGAGTGGTGGAATCATTACTGTGAGGCCAAACGACGGGCTTAGGGTTTTGGGTCAAGGGGCGCTTAAACTGAGCTTTTGCTATAGCTGCAGGTAACTTCCATTTCATGTTCCTCTTGCTATTCCATTTGATTCTCCCTTATTGGGAGCAATTCCCCTACGTCCTAAACCCTACATTATGTATTTCTACGTATGCGTGTATATGCATATACATTAAAAGCTATATATCTATATGTAGATTTAACATAATTGGTTCTGAGGTTGCAGCTGCTCCACACAACTCCTGAGAAATACGCTTTGTTGGGTTAAACCACCACCCACTACGAGTGACCACACGGGGGTAAGTAATGGTACATATGCACGGGACCCACTATACTTTACAATGCTTGTGTCAGAATTGCATGCAGCTTAATCGGTTCGCCCCGTTCGCACTGCAAGAAAAGCGCAACAACCTGCTAAGAGCCTCCCTAAACCCTAAACCCTCATCATGAAGGTAGCACAATGTGGCAGCTGTACTCCAGAATCTCCGCTGACCCAAAACAATCTTAAAGGCTGCCATTACCTGGGCCCTTTCTGGAATCCTTGTTGGGGTGGCAGGAAGATTGTGTGCGTACTGAGACACGCACCCTCCATATCTTATGCATCAACTCAGAACTCCAATCTGTCAAGGGTCCACGTACTCAATCTGGGGCACCTCCACTTCGCGATGGATCTCGGAAAGCAGAATCAGAAGGACTTCTGCTTTGTAGGAAGAGTTGCGGGATTTAGGTCTTGCGGTCTTCAGTGTTCAGGCTGTAAATGTGTCAGAATCAGGTGCACAGGGATTTATGTCTTCATCTCAGTAGAATGCCAGGCCATCACAGAAGCTTTCCGGAAAATCAATATGTGTGCTTCAAGCGGGGGTGGAACTTTCAGGGCTGCGTGCGTTCGTAGTCCTGGTTGTCTGAAGCTGTTACATCCACATCCTGCACCTAAGGCCATGAACCTATGACCAATAAATCCCAAAGCCACTCACAGAGACCCTAAACCCCAAACCCAGAATGCATCTTCTGGAGGGTGCTTCCCATTTGTGGCTTCAGGGACTTTGGTTTAGGGCTCAGAGATGTGCAGAGCTTTTTGTCTAGCTGGTTGCTGCCAAGGAGCTTGAACTAAGTTACTATACTAAGAGTATGTCGGATTTAGGGTCTAGGGCTTACTTAGGGTTTAGGGTTGGGGGTTACCAGAATAAGGAAACCCGATTAATTACTATTGACCCATATTATGATGATTAACATAATTCTGGTTCCTTGACGGCAACCCAGTTTAGGACTTATCGACTCCCCATGATCTGCACCTACGACGCTTTCTGCAATCCTTAGAATATATCTGCAGCCTGTACAAGAGCCAGTAACCCAACGACCACAAGCAGGAAGAATGACCTGAGAGCGCCACATGGAATAGCTAATTTCAAATTCGCGTTACCCGCGTGGCGGTCCCAACTAACACCTCTAAGCTTCTCGGCATATGTATGCAATGTGAAGATATGTGTGTATACACACACATATATATATATATACAGACAGGTAGGTAGCTAGCTAGCTGGCTAGCTAGCTAGCTAGCTACCTGGTAGCCTGGTACATTTCCTGGGGTTTTGACTGAGAGCTCGGAGCGGGTTTAGGGTCTAGGGCTATAGGAAATTCCTGGGGCCATAAACGCCTGCAGGACCCCATACGCAAACCTTAACTCCGACACCAGAAACCTGAACCCCTAAACCTAAACCCTACACCCTAGACCCAAATCCCTGAACCCTAAACCCCAAGCCTTACACCCTGAACCCAGATGCAAGTTGCCCTCAAGCCACGGACCCCAAGATAGACCCCAAGACAGTCTAATCCTCATAATAGGGACCCCCAAAACGTTGCCCCAAAACAGGAAACCCTAAATTCTAATATCCGTTGTTTCCATTACCCATTAAAACCCTCCTAAACCCTGAACCCCCAAATCCCTGTCCCACACTGCAACCGTCCCAGCGGCCGTCTGGACCATGGGCACGTGAACCTGCTTCTGGACTGGCAGCTCAACCACCTTGTCCACGTACCTTGCAAGATTGGGTTTAGGGTTTCCCTAAGGGTCCAAGGACCCAAAAAATAGGGTTTTAGGGACCAAATACCAGTAACAATATAATAACTGGACCCTAAAACCCTATTATTTGGGTCCTTGGACCCTTAGGGTTTAGGTTCTAGGGTGAAACCCTGAACCCTAAACCCGAAACCCTGCAGGTTTCAGGGTTCTGGAATTTAGGGGTCTAAGGTTTCAGTGGCCACGCACCTTGCATACTTGGGGGGCAGATTGGGGTTTAGGGCTTAGGGTTTAGGGTTTAGGCTTAGGAATCTAAAGTTTGAGTGGCAACGTAGCTTGCACCATTGGGGAGGAGGTTAGGGGTTTGGGTCTTGGCTTGCAGGTGGCTGGAGTTCAACTTAACCCTTCATAGGGTTTAGGGTTTGGGGTTTAGGGTTTAGTTCCTGGTGGAGTTTGTGGTGTGATTTCTGTTCGGGCCAGGCATTGGTTAGGCTGCACCTATTGATTTCAAAGATTAACGCTTAGGATTTAGAATTCAGTGCTGCGCTACCCTTGTGATCAGCATCGTTACTAACCCTCTTCCGACTACCGTTGTTGAAATATCTATCTTTACGTTGAACCCTCCTAAGATGAAGATTGTACTCCCGACCCCTCGCTGCTTCCAAGACGCTGGATCTGGGGCACGTCGACCGCCTTCTGGATGGTCTGCACCATGGGGATGTGCACCTCCACTAGGGTTTAGGGTTTAGGGTTTAGGATTTAGGGGCTGTGTCAACAGCCACTGGCGCCAGGGAAACCCCTGGTGATGTTTTGGCCATATTCCTCTGCAGTGTCCATCCACCCCCTGTGCTTGTAACTTCTGAGCCCAGGAAAGACTTATAGTACCGAAGAGCTTTGGGATAAGACGGTGCTTGAAACATGTTCAGCACATTCACCTGCAGGCCTCTTCGCCGGCAAAGGTCCTCAGACGCCCCGCGCTCTGAGTTTATAGTCCCCCTTCATTAGATAGAATATGGCAGTGGGTAGATTATAATAAGATCCCCATATACCCCAAATTCTATCTGCTTAAGGAAGATATAAGCCCGAAGAAGCATGAAAGCGACAGGGAATGTCCTAAACCAGTGTGACGGAGTATAGTTTCATTCCAAAGTACTTCCCGAACTCAAACCCTTAATACAGGCTATTTTCTTTTCCAGTCCCTACTAATGACCATGGAGCTACCAGCACCAAATTTTCCTGACCCGTCCAGCTTACCCGGCACCTGCTTCTGGATCGGGACCTGCACGATCTGGTCCTCATACTGGAGCTGTGGAACCTCCACTTCCCTGCACGGCGAGAAACTTGCTGTGCGCCAGGGATTTTGCTAAGGGGGCTAGGGATTTGGGTTCGGGGGTTAGGGTAGGGGTTAGGTTCTGCCTAGTGTAGGGTTAGGGGGACCGCGTTGGCCTCGCTGCATAATTCTCGGAAAGCTAAAGCCTTCACTCACCACAACTTAGATAGAATCTAGGCTGCATCGCGCACGATGCGTTCGATGCTTGTTCACATTCAATTGCTGGGGAAATTTCAGCCCTTGAAAGGGTTTGGGGCTGCTTCGCCGCCATGCAGGAAAAACCTGTTTGAAGTTCTTGCCCTTGGGCCCTGCAAAGTTGCAAGATGATCATTGATGAGCTGAGAAGCTCGAGATACTGCTGACTGGAAGTAGTCATGACCCTCAACTCAAAACTGTGTTGTCCTTGTGTAGTGGCGGCTTGGCTGGGGGAGGTTGCGCAAGGACATGTTTGTGTGCGAGTTTTGAAACAGGGTCCAAGGAACGACGCTCACCCCAAATACTCCACCCCTGCATATATGATTCCAAGAAGAACTTGCCATCACCCCACAAGCACACTCCTGGCATGACCCACTTGATGCGACGTCAACCTAAGTTTGGTCTGGGTTCATACTGCAGATTCATCAAAAGACGGTTCCCGCTGTTGCCGCAAGCAGGGTTCCCCCGATAGCGCCTGCTAGGAGCAGGATCCTTATACCAAGGGCCCACGAACGGCAAACAACACGCGCACACACACATATACACACGCGCACACACACACACGACGTCTCATCAACAGAACATCCCAATGCAGTCTCTTGGCTTGCTGCCTCTGCACCTGCTGCACCATGGGGACGTGCACCTTGTGGGATCAGAAATTGCTGGTCGGCTTCCGCTGAGGCTACGGGTTTGAAGAGCCTAGGGCCTCGAGACCCTCGATCGAGTTTCAAACGGTTGTGTGCGAGATATGTATATGCATATACACACTATAGACACACATGCTTATCCCTCGGGATCTAAAAAGCCCAAAGTAGGCCCCATCTATTCGTGGACTGAAGGGCCCAAAGTAGTTCGGTACTATCTATCGACCTAGATTGTCACGGTAAATCTTGAGGCGTTCTCCGAACACTCAAGGTTTGGATTCAAGAGTCCAGGTATTCAGCTGAACCTTAAAGCCCACACCACCCTAAACCCTCAACCCAAAACCCTTAACCCTGGGCGTTCAAACCTGACCCTGCAGGATCCCTCACCGTGCAGGATCTGGTTTAGGATCAATATTTCTTTGAGGCGATCACTAGCTTGACCTTAATAACCCCCTAGGATTTGGGGCTTGGGGATTAGGGTTTAGGACTAGGGCTTGGGGTCTAAACTCCAAGTATCCTCCTTAATAACCCCTATATTGCATACAACCCCCTTTAAGGAGTCTAGATTATATTACATGCTAACAAACCCGCATAATTGCAAAATTCAAGCCCCAGAACGTAACCACGCACCCACTTGGAAGTGCAAAATCCAACATTGGCTAGGACTTCTACTGAAGCTTAGCTGATGGACCTGGATACCCTCAAGCATAGATGCTCGAGCCCACATCCACGCGGGGAGGTGGGAGGGGGCTTCCCAATATTCAGCGGACATTAGAATGGAAAAGTAGCAGACCATTCGAGTTTTCAGTACCAGTTATGATTATGAAGTACGATACACACATACTCATCTTTAGGCCGCTTTACCCCCAACAGCAATCAACATAACATAAGAACGGGACATGCCTAGAGGCTTGCGTAGAGGTTTTGTTGGGAACCTCCGCGTCATGGACGAGTGGCACTAAACCCCCGAGAGCCCAATATAGATTAAAAGGCACAAAAGGGACTGCCAATTGCGTAGAAACGGCCATATGTGCTCCGAATTATGAGCCCCTTTTGGTTCTAAAACTTAGCGCAGCACCGAATGTTTAGCGGTACCAAAATGGGCCCCCTAATTTTAGGAACTACCCATATGAGAATGGGCACCTGCTTCTGGACCGGAATGTGGACAACCTGGTCCTCATACTGGAGCTGCGGAACTTCGACTTGCCTGAAAGGTCTGCAGGGTAGAAGGTTTAAGCGTAAGTGTGCGATTTTTAGTATGAGGGTGGTTACAGGGTTTAGGTATGGCGTCTGCCTTGGGAGCTGGATTTTCTCAACTGGAAACCGTAAACCCTGAACCGCAAACCCTGAATAGGGTTTAGGGTTCAGGTCTTAGGGTTTAGGGTTTCGGGTTTAAAAGGGTTGAAGAGGGGTTTGGGGCTTAGGGACCCTAAACCCTGGGCCCATAACCTGGACCTCTGGATGCCTCACTTGGAGGTTCAGGGTACCAACCCGCTTGCACGAAGCCCTAGCGTCAACACTGCAAACCCCAAACCCTAAAGCTCGAATGATCAGGAACTTTGTCACCTCTTTGGCCTCTCTATACATGAGCATATTACAATCTGGGAGCAACCCCATTCCAATTACTTTCGCCCCAACATACATTCCAGACTCCAGATAGACCCCCATGTAATCTCTGGTCGTGCTTGATACTCCCTTTGGCTCCTTTTTCCCAAGCCCTCCACCCTGAGTACGAAATGCTGCTAGACCCCAAAGCACCAAACCGTCAGCTAAACCTTATACTCCAAAGCCAAAACCTCAAACCTGAACCCTCCTCCCCAACCCTGTACCCAAGACCTCAAACCGAAAACCATCAACATTACCTCAGTGACTTATTTGACGGTCGAAGCAAGTCAGAACATATTCTAAGTACTAAAACCAAAAAGATGAAATTGTCTTGCGTAGGGGATTATTCCAAGACGTTAAGTTTGAACCCTGATGGTTTGTAACCTCGGGTTTGGGTTCCCAAATACCCTACTTCAGGGCCATATTCCATGGCTTTGGGCTCCAAATCCAGGGGTGCAAACCCGAAGGGCACACAGGAAAACTCCCTGAACTACAGTATTCCCATCACAAGCACCGAAGCCCTCATCCCTGAAACCTAAACCCTAAAAAGCTAGAGTATCCCAAATGGCACTTGCCATAGATAGGGGTACTCCAGCATAGACTCCAAAGTACCATAACCCTTATTATAGTGACCCCCAAAAGGTACACCCCATTTTGGGAACCAGGCCCCCAATCCCACAAACCACTATGTAATTAATCCCAGTGTCCACGTCATCTTCCATTTTCTTGTCCATTTGGTTCTCCATTATCGGAATAAGAAATCCCCAAACCCCACACCCTAAACCCCAAATCCTGAACCTAAACCCAAACCCTAAAACCCTCAGCATTAAAGTCTAAACCCTAAACCCAAGCATAACACTACATATCTGGCCCGGGCCTCTGGACGGTCTGCACCATGGGGATCTGAACCTGCTTCTGAATTGGAACCTCCACGACTTGGTCCTGAAGGAAGGTTTAGAGTTTTTCTAACCGGAGGGCTTTTACGCCTACACGAATGCACTGCTCTTTTGCCAACTCCCAACAGAAAACGAGCTTCAGGGTTTAGGGTTTAAAGTTGAGCGCTCAGGGTCCTAAACCCTAAGGCCTTAACCCTGAACCCGCCCTGAAGGATAAAGTACATCAGGGCGTTGCTCATCCTTGGGGTTTAGGGTACAGGGGATACCATCCAGAAAATGGGCCTCGACAAATCAACCGTTTAAGGCCTTGTTAGAGACGGAGCTTCTTAGGCCTTGCTCATTTGGGGGGACCCTAAACCCTAAATCCTAAACCCTAAACCCTTTGGGGGTGGCAACCCCCAAGCCCTGACCCCTAAACCACGGTAGTTTTATGAGCTTGGGGTTCGAGTTGGGGGTTCAGGGCTGTGGGTCTGGGGCTCAGCCCTGCGTTCCGGAAACCTCAGAGCTTTAGGGTGTTGAGGCCTCAGGCCTCTAGGGCCTAGGGTCTGAGATTTAGGGTTTAGGGCTTAGAGTAGATTATCTGGAAATGTATCACACATATGAACTTAAGGTATAAAATGAGCACTCTTGCCCTATAGGGAAGGTGAGGTCCAGTGCCTTAGACGGATGCAGGCTGGGCACAAACACAAAAGCAAAAACAACAAACATTCTAAACCTTAATCAAGAAACCCAGAGCCTAATCCCTGAACCCTTTACTTAAAAATGTCGGTGAAAAAGCCTAAACCAAAACTGCAACGTGAACCTCGGGCCCTAACGACTTATAGGACATGGAGTAAACATGAATGGAAAACATGGGGCTCTTCAAAACCTAGGGCAATTTGGGGTTACAACCGGCCCTTGAAAATTCAATGACCTGTTTTGAGAAATTCTCATGTCTTCTACCTCAGGCGCTGACGGTGGCGTTGGAAAAAACACCTGGACCTCCCAAATACCACAACATGCTGCCCCATCTTACCCGTCATTTTGAGCTTTGAGGCTATCCTTTCAGGTATCTGGCAGGTCGAAGAAGAACCCTTACGGTCCAAGTATTCAAAACCCTTACACTTCCGCAAAGCCTGTACCACGATTGACTATGGGCACTAAATCCCAGTCATTGAATACATACATGGACTATAGGCTATATTCTAAACTCCTAGTATGACCGTGTCCCTAAATCCCCTATATAGCTCCCTTTAAGGAATTTAGGCTATGGCTCACAAGAGCCCTCAAGAGGTTCCAAGAATCACACTACGGCCGTCTTGGCCAAACTCGGCTCTACTCCAATGGCCTACAGTTCAGTACTAAAGTGGATATGACGGTTTATTACCATTACTTAGGGTTTGGGGGGGATCATTTTTGTTTTGAACTTTTGACTTTTCAAAATTAAGAAAATTTGGGCACCGTAAGTAATGGTTAGTTTATATGGGCTTGAGGGTTTAGGGTTTAGGGGCTGGGGTTTAGGGTTTAGGATATAGCTTAAAGGTTTAGGGATTCTAGGGACATATACACCTATACACCTTGATACGGGAGTAGAAGGAACCCAAAGCCCTGTCCTACATGTAGCCCCGATTACCTAACTACGGCTTGGCAGTGACTAGGTAAACCCATAACAAGAAATTGGGTGCGAGCACACCCTAAATCATCTAAATCACGATAAACCTGAAATAAGCCCCTGGCAATTTTCTTCAATGCGGTGGATACTAGAAATCCTGCATGACCCTAAGTACCTTATACCTTATACCTTGGGAATAATGGGACTATAGTATGTCAGGGTCATGCAGGATTTTTTGTATCAACAGTGCAAACCACCTTGGGGTCAGGTCAGAACAGGTCGCTGCAGCTGGCCCTGCCAAACCCTTGACAACAAGCGAACCCTACACCCCAACCCTAGGGCTCCAAATGGCCCAATGTAGGTACTATGGGGGTTAGGGTTTAGGGTATCGGGTTTAGGGTATAGGTTTTAGGGTTTAGGGCTCCAAATGGCCCAATGTAGGTACTATTTGTAGATATTAGGGCTCAATGTAGGTATTGCTTATTACTTATAGACATGGAGCCCCCGGGTTAACCACAAAGCACGCCCAATCGGTCCTCGTACTGCAGCTGCGGAATCTCCACTTGCCTCTCAAAGTGTAATTTAAGTAAGGGAGACTCCCACTCCATCGATACTACGAATCTTCCCCAAAATCAATTTATACCCCGTATTTCGCAAGGTTCTTGAGGGCCCCAAAACCCAAAACCCTAAACTCGAAATAGTAGTTTCCATTCTATTTTCCATCATCCCCAGTATAACCCCTATATAACCCTATATATCATAGTGGTTTCCATTTTCTTTTCCATCATCCCAATAGAACTCTATATCTATAATCCCTATGTAACCCCGCTTGTTTCAGAGTTGGGGTCTTGGGGTTGCTTGGGGCCTCCCTTCGACCCAGAGTCAACACTTCAGCGTCGAGCTTGGCACTGTTCTCAGGGTTCAGGGTTTAGGGCCTCAGAAATTCCCTCGCCGAGCTAACAAATGGAGGATCACGGAGACGAATGGGCATGAAGTGAGCTTACCTCTGTTGGGGTTAAGGTTTATTCCATGGCAAGAGAAAATGGAAACCATTATAGTGGGGGATATAGGAGCGACTGTTGGCATCCATTCCTCCATTCCCTACAAACAGCTAGTATGCAAAGTCAAGCTAAGAGGCCTTGCTAGCAGGACTCAAAAGCCCACAAACTGGTAGGTTGTCAACATGACGGTCCTTTTGAGTAACCTAAATTAGGGGCCGTATTCCCCCCACCGGCCTCTGGACAGTCTGGACCATGGGGATCTGCACTTGCTTCTGCACTGGGACCTCCACAATCTGGTCCTGAAGGATGTGGCTTGGGGCTTGGGGTTCAGGACTTAGGACTTAGCAGGACAGCATCCATTCACCTGCAAAATTATCCAGGGTTTAGGGTTTAGGGTGTTGTACACTTCCGCCCAAGAAGGGCATATTACCTTAGGCATACCCAGGCAATTGTCTCGGGCGAGTACTGTGTGCAAGTCTTGGTTCCCCAAGCCGAGATCAGCCCTGAGCCTAAATTTGCAGCCTTAAGCCCATAAGCCCTGAACCCTTTAGCCTAAGCCTTGGAATTTACAGGAAGCTTACCATGGACCTCATGAGCCAAGGACTAATTTGATTTACTGGTTCTTAGTAGAGGGTAAGGGAACAAGTCATATAGTAACTATATAGGGGTTGTATAGGGATTCTATAGGGATTCTAGATGGATTATACAGGGATTATATAAGGATTATATAAGGTCTATATAGGAGTAGTATAGGGAATATGAGAAAATAGCTGTGGGTACTTCGCAGGGATTATATTCCCTTCTTCCCTACTAACTAAGAGCCAGTAATTTGATGCGAGCCTCCAAACGGAATCTGTATGAACCCTGCATGCATACATAGGAGGCCCCAAATATGGACACCACTATTCTAGGTGCCGTATGTGAGTTATAAAGGAACTGCCCACTGTTTGTTGGAAAGCCTCATCTGAGCTATAGTCTAGAACTCCAAGCATCCCCCTTAATAAGCCCTAAAATACTCTCCTATATAATCCCCTATATAACCCCCTTTTAGAAGTTTGGACTATGGCTCATCTGACGGCTATCTACCAGAAACTATCCCTGAAACGCTCGGCTGTAAACTGTGATGCCTTCGGCTTTTTTGGATCCACTACGTGAGCTATGGTCTTAACTCCTTAAAGGCTATAGTCTAAGCTCTTGAAAGGGGTTATATAGCGGATTGTATAGGGTGTAGGGTTTAGAGTTTAGGGGTGGTTATATAGGGGATTATATGGGGAACTACTATTAGGGTCACTAAGGGGTATGCTAGACCATGGCTCACGTAGGTGGTAAGCAGGCTAGTTAGAATTGCGACCCGGATTCCTGTACCTGTCCCCTTAGACGTACTGGCGAACCTCCAAGTATCCTGCGCTACCAAGAACATCATGAGTCCACACCTGTGGATGAAGACCGGGTCACAAGTGAAACCTAAGCCCAAAACCTCTGGCCCACAGCGAACCCAAAAGCTCCAAGACTCTGGACGATCTCAAACCGTGGAAACTAAATCAAAACCCTTACTGAAAGCCGTGAGATCCAAATCATGAATCGATTTCCAACTTCATCTTTCAAGACACAAACCCCAAAACATAAGAGCTGTCAACAGGGACGCTGCACAGAGGTCCCCCTGTCAGAAGTCCCCCTTCTTTGCCCGCATTTTGCGGTCCTAACCCTACACCCAGGCCTCCAATCCTAAGAACTGAGAGCTAAGCCGTGAGGTGGGATTTGATATTAGGGGGTTAGGGTTGAGGGTTTAGGGCTTAGGGGCCATATTGGGGAACAAGTAGAAGACCCACAGTACCCATAGCCCTTCAATTGAGATCTCTTTAGCAGATCCCCAATCCCACAACATCGAAGTCACTAAACTCTGGACTTCCTAGAACATAAGAAACCCTGAACCCTCAGGTCCTCATACTGGATCTGTGGCACCTTGACGGTCTTTTGAATCTTTTGGACGATGGGCACCTGGACCTGGCTAGCTTTTTTGATGCTTAGGGAACTTAGGGTGCAGGGTTTAAGGCTTAGGGTTTGGGGTTGAGGGTTTTAAGGTGTGCTTTAGGGTTTGGGTTTTAGAGTTTCAGGGTTTGGGTTCTAGGGGTTAAGGCTTACATACGAGAACATCACAGGCAAAATCACCAGGACGCTAGCACTGTGCTAGGGGTTATGTGGAGATTACATTCCCGTGGCAAGAACCTAATACAGTACCGGCATATACTAGAGGATCGTTTCTTGTTCTATGTGGTGGTTGATTTTCATGGCGGCGGTGGCGGGAGGCTGTAATTCGCAATTTAGCGGATTGCATACGGACGGTGTGAGGATAATGGAAAGACTTCGTGGCAGGGTTACCCTGAACCAAAATGTAATCGTTTTTCCTCTCAGAATACAAACGAAAACGCTCTAAAACAGTTGAGGCTTTAGCGGCTTAACCCTCAATTCTATAACCCCAAATCCTGACCCTGAACCCCAGATTCCGAAGTGAATTAAGGCCCTCAGCTACCCCGGGCCAGAGCAAGGCTCAGGGAAATTGCCTTCTACTTGCAGCTCCATGGGAGTTTTTAGAAACAGGGTGTCTCAGGGAATTCAAGGATAGAAAGGGCTGCGCTGAGAAGGTTATAGGGTCCCCCTACGGGGTTCTGAGGTATTGTTTCTGAGAAACTCAAAGATGCAGGCGGCTCCATAAGACTTGGCATTCCTTTGCAAGGATCTATTGAGTATTTATGGGGGTGTGTACTGATGTCTAGTTTAGGGCTCAATTTTTCAGGCTCGCCATGCGAGTGGGACAATTGGGCTGCATAATGTAGGTCCATGATTAATGAACCCCCGTCCTTTTAACGGCCTGAATATTAGGATTCCTCTTATAATCCCTATTAAATACCCCATTATACTATAGTGCTGTCCACTTTCTGTTCCATTGTCCCTTTATTCCTACTTACAATCCCCATTAAGGGGAGGGGTTTATTAATCAAGGGTTTGGATTAACGGGAGAGGGTCTGGTTTGCATCCTGACCTGGGTGGTTTTCCTGGAAGTGGTTGCGAAAGCGGGAGGCTGCTTTCGAGCAGTACCTTCTTGGGTGGCCTCCTTAGTTGGCTTAACCCTACATCCTAAACCCTAAATCCTAAATGCGAAGCCCTAAATCCTAAATCCAAGCCCAATGCCCCAAAACTGCTACATGCCTGGGTCTGGATCGGCACTTGCACGACCTGGTCCTCACAAATTGGTTAAGATCTTTGAGTTTAGGATTTAGGGGGTTTGGGGTTTCGGGGGTCTTCGCAAGTTGGTGCATTTTCAGAGTAGTTGAGTAATGTGTCTGGTGGGGTGAACCAAGTAAGATAACGTTCTTCACAATAAGACACGCGTAAATGTAGAATCTTACTCTATAGTGGGAAATACAGTTTGCCCATTTATCATGCTAGTCAGCTGGCTCACCAAACAAGAAGCTCTCAAGGGCTTCTGTCTGACATGCTGGTTTGGGGAAAAGTGGGAGCAGGGGCGGTCTTTGAGGTAAACCGCTTTTGTCCCCAAATTACTTGGGTCCAACGTACCTATAGGAACCCATTTTGGACCAAATTACATATTGCTTTGGCACTTGAGCTTTCAGAGACAAAGAAACACTATTTCAGTAACAAGGCGACGTTGTCAAGCCGCAAACCAAGAAGGCCTCGTTAAGGTTGGCGGTGTCGGGTTTTGGTTCAGGGCTTAGACTTCAGGTGTAAGGGAAACTCTTGATGCCTCCCCAGCAGCATCCGAACAGGGCCTTGGTTTGGGACGGCCCATACCTATGTGGAGGGCCGGGGGACTTAGTAAGTATACCAAAAAACCCTATAAACCATGTTACTAGCCCCATTGATCCCCTTTATTAACCTAATTACTACGTTTACCTGACCCTCCAAGTAGTTGCCAAAATTGTACCCATAGCTCTGTAAGAAACCTTTTGGCGGTTGTGTAGGGTTATAGAGGGTTATATAGGCGTATATAGGGGTGTACAGGGTGTAGGGTTTCCCAAAATTAGACCCTCAACCCTAAACCTTAAACTCTGTAAGAAATCTAAGCACAAGGCGCGGTCCTCATACTGGACCTGAGGCACTTCAACAGTCTTCTGTACCTTCTGCACCACGGGGACGTGCACCTGGCTTACTTGGGGCTTTGGGGGTTTTGGCATTTTTGAGTTATTGTTTGTGTTTTATTTCTTTGGGGGGTTTAGGGAGCGACGGTTAGACTGTGAGGATTAAGGCCTCTCAGGGTTTACACTTCAAGTCCTAACCCAGGTTTTATGCCAAGTCGGACCCCTCAACCCAAAATCCCAGGCATAACATCCCAGAAATCTCCAGGTGGAGCTCCAAAGCAGGTACAACATGCGGGGCCAGGGATTCGCGCCTCTTTGCGATTACCGGTCACCAGAATTGCCCTGGAAAGGGGTTCTACAAGCGATGTATATATACATATAGATATAGATATGCGCGTACTGTATATAATGGGCAAGAAAATTGGAACTACTAGGTTATTGAGGGCTTAGAGTTTACTTGTAACCGTAGGATAACTCCAGCTTCATGGGTTATACCGCTATACCCGCTACTTGAAGGATGATTACATATACTAAGCTGTATGTAACGGTAAAACCTATACCCTATAACTCCCTCTATATGTCTGTACGTATATATATATATATACATATATACACACATACACCCCCATAAATTCCTAGATATCCCAGTCATACCCAAAACCATGCACTGAGGCTCCAAAGATTATGCACCCTAAACCCTACACCCTACCTTAGCTTCAATTTTCTTTGCCACTCCCCCTTAGGCACCCTAATCCCTTTGGAAGCTTCTTTTGCTTTGCGTCTCCCCCAGTCCACCTTCAACCCTAGTCCCAAACTCTCCATCAGCCAGAGGTTTAGTATTTCGACTTCGTGGGCGGTGCAGGGCTTCAGGGTCTGGGGCTTTTTCAGGCTTGCATGCTGACGGTGGTAGATCCTGCGATTCGGGGCATAAGGTTTAGAGTTTATGTGCTTTGTGCAATCTAGGCTTCCAAGACTTACTGGGCGAGATCCTTGCAGATGCTCTACATGATATGGGAAGTTCTTCTCAACACAAGATACATCATCCTCCCATGTCCCAAGAGTCTCCAAGGCACCTTCATTTTGAGGTCCCAAACCCTAAGCCCTAAAACCCCACTTTGCAGGAGTAAAAGGCAAGAGTGCTTTCCCACACTTGCCTGGCGCAAGGTAACGGCTTCTTGTGCGCTAAGCCACGAAATCCTAAAACCTGAACCAAAGGCCTAGTAGACACCTGTAACCCCAAATAGGGGGATACATATGGATCTATGAAGCCGCGAGAACCTGAACCGGCAGGTCTGAGAAAAACAGCTTAGGGTTGAAGGTTTAGATGGTTGGGTGAAATAAGTTGGTGGTCTCTGTATCTGCTTCCTATAAATGGTTACTATCCTTATATCCCATAGCAAGGATCCCTTTACATCCCGTTTTAGAACCCAAACTCCATGTAAAGAGACCACCAACCGACCTGTTTAAGTATTCGGGTTCAACAGCAACACTGACATGATGCAAGGCGCCTGCTTCTGCACAGGCACCTGGATAACCTCGTCCTCGAAGACGACCTGTGGCACCTCGATCTCCTCCAAGTAGACGGTCAGAGGGGTAAAGCTAAGGCTTCAAGGGACATGGCTTGGTGTTTATGCTTTCGGAATTTGAGGATTGAAAAGGGTAGTTATAGGGTTAATGGAACATGGAAACTACTATATAGCATATCGGGCGTAAAGGGAGACGGTTTGGTGTTTAGGCTTTAGGGATTTGAGGATCTTATAGGCGATGTTATCATATGTCCTAGACCCTAAGCGCTAATCCTGGGATGTTAGCGTTCAGGTTTGGAGCTGGAAAGGTACTGATAGCTGGGCTCTATCATCACTGTTACTGTAACATTTTTGCTATGGACGGTTTCTATTGTTTGGGGTTTGGAGGCGTGTAGAGTTCTTGCGACCACAGTCGGTAGCCTTTCTTGGTGGGAGTTTCCTTAACCCTAAACTCTAACTTCCCTAAATCCTAAATTCCCTAAACCGTCCTGAACCCCAGGAGCACTACCGGAGAGAGCTTCGTCCGTGCAGCCGCCCTCGCCGAGCTGAAGCCGGAATCTCACCCTTCCTACTAATCCCCATCATCCATGGGTCTAGGGTTTAGGGTTGAAAGATTAGGGGGTGCAAACCCTAAACCCTAAACCCCTAAACCCTAAACCTGTGTTTCAAAGGAACCAAGGTCCGAAGCAGCGCTGACAAGCTGCATACTGTAGGGGCCTAAATCATTCACCCGACCAAGCTGAGGATTACTTGTGGTGCCCTATACCACACTTGTACGTAAAAAGGCCCCTACATGAAGCCTGGGGCTCAAACAGAGCTCCTGCAATCCCGTAGTAGCCTTTTTGAAACAAGTGTAATAACAGTCCCTGTGCAAATCAATTTTCAGGGAGCATGTATTGTGGCCGCGGTTCGGGGCTGTACTAGTAGCAGGAGCGGGATACCAAACACCACACCATTTTTTGAAGTGAACCTTCGGGGACTGAAGTAGTAAATCCCTACCATGCACCAACCAGTACTGTACCCCGCTCTCCCCTCCCGACCCACAAGAATAATGTAGAAGCCAATATTGAAAAAGAGCATCCCTGCATGAGCTTTACTGTACGTTCTCCTCGCATACTCCCTGAACCCTAGCCACTAAATCCTGAACCTACCCCTTAATCATCACACCCTGGACCCCAAACCCCAGACCCTACTGCCCTGCCTCCTCGAACTCTCTACACTCTATAGCCTGGACCCCAGGCCCCAATTCCGTCCCCTTCAAAATCCCCAAGGCCTGAACCCAAAAACCCTAAGCTCTAAGCCCTAAGGCCTAAAACCTAA